>LOEQ01000002.1:1171751-1183553 GCA_001685075.1 Bramus lutescens
TTGCCATTTTTCCTCCTCGCCTCTGCTTTCTTAACAATCATTCATTGGCTTCTTCTTTTGTTCAACTTTTAAATGTCTGTTACATAAAATGACAAGCAGTGTCTTCTCATCTCATCCTACACTTCTCTTTAGACTGCTTCATCTTCAGATGATTCTCCAATGTTTGTCTCCAGTTTCTCTTCAGTTCTAGGTGTCTATTTCCAAACTCAACTAGACACTTTCTGTGTGGATTTTTCATAAAACATAAGCAAAACCACTACTTTCAATTCAAAATTTATTTTTCTTGCTTTCCAATTCAGTATCTACAAGTTAGTTCCCTAACAAGTCTCCTTGTCTCCTTTCCTAATCTCTCATCTACTCATCTACATAAGGTTCAGTCTTTTCTAGGACAGCTGTTAATGTCCTAGTGCCCACTCAAAACTTCTGGAGACCTCACCCCCATTACCAACAGAATGCTACAAGACAGTACCTTAAGACTTTTCCTAACTCATCCTATACTTCTCCCTTGTTCTAGTACAACAGTTTACATAATTTCCCACCAATTTCCACCTTTCCACTTATACAGTAAGAACAACCTCAGATAGCTATTTTGAAGGATTTAATGACATCATATTCCATGAAAAATGTTTGATGAGTAATGTATATAATACCTCAATCAACTGTTCTGAACTCAAGTGATAATTTAAACAATATATAAGAGGTGGTTAGCGCTGGTAAAACTACTCTTGACAATCAATGAATTACCATGTTTTGGGTTTCTGTTTTATTTTTACAAATTTGTGGAAGGAACTCCAATAGCAACTAACAAAAAAAATGCAATTAAAAAGTATTCTATTTGATTTTTGCCTAAATAATATGTAAGTCATAAAGTTTTCTAGTTTAGGTAGTATTTTTTTTATTCCCTTAAAAAAAGCATTTCAGGGGGCTAGAGAGATATCTCAGAAGATCACTACTCTTCTGGAGGAACCAAGTTCTATTACCAGCACCCACATGGAGGTTCACAACCATTGTAACTCCAGTTCCAGAGGTCTTCTGGCCTCCACAGGCACCAGGCATGCACGCACACACAGATAAAATACTCATACATATAAAATAAAAATAAACATTTTTAAAAAAATTTTAAGAAGTGTTTCAATTGGGATATATGACTTTTGGAGGAGGGAAGGGGGATGACAGAATTCAGGTATTCATGAACGCTAGGCAAGTACTCTTACCACTGAACTATACCCCCAGGCCAGAATAAATGATTTAGAAATATTTTATGTATCATGTATCATATGAGACCCTAAAAGGAAGAACAATGAGGGCTTAACGGAACACTACTTTTGGTCTGACTCTTTCTGCAGCCCTCGGTTAAGTTCATCGATGCGCTGCTGTAACTTCTTACGTCTCTGCTCTGGTGGCAAATGACTGAAATCTTCTAGTGCTGGGCCCTGAAAAGAGAATCTAAGTCATTATTAAAGATATCTTTAGATATTTTATTTTTAAACTTTACCTTTTTATAAAATAAGAATACTAACTTTAATTTTCAATTAGCCTCAATCTTTAAAAAATCTACATAGCTATTAGTAAAAAGAAAAGAGCTTAAATTTCAATACTTATAAAACATGAAAATAGGCAGAAATAAAAACAGAAACCTCAAATACAGGTGAGTAATAACTGTATCACACTATTTCAAGTCTTGGGAGAGTTAAACACATGAGGCTTCTTACAGCAACAACAGAATGGAAACACATAACACTTCTTATTTACATTATCTTGTTATTGTGTATGTTCTTGTACATAGAACCTTAAGGAATAAAATCCACTGTCGTGACATTCTGAATACCATGAATGTGCAAAATAAAAATATAAAGTTCGTAAATGAGCAAGATAAGCAACTTACCGCTTAAAGACAACTGGTTTAATATATATTTCAATACTGCAGATAGCTTTTGAATGATTACATTTATTAGACCATTCTTTGGAAACAAAATATTTCTGATCATTAAAAAATTAAAGGTATAATCTACTGATTGAAAATTATATTCATAACTTGGAATACACTTCCAATCTTTGTTTTGTACAACTGAATTACACACCACAGTTGTTTCTAAAAGATATAATCCCACTTCCCCCTCTCTCTATTTTGTTGAGACAACAGTCTGTTAACTATAGTTTGTAACTTGAGCTCAGATGCTCCTGCCTCAGTCTCTTAAGTGCTACCATTACAAGCATGTGACACCATGCCCAGTCTTGACACAATTCTTTATGGTTTCTTGGTTAGAAAGGCTTCAATGCTTCTGAATCTAGATTAATGAAGTGCAGGTATAAAGGAGAAGATCTTCTATTAATGATGTCTTTTTCCTGAAGACTAGGCCTCACTGTGTAGCCCTGCCCTAAATTCCCAGGCTTTCTGACTTAGCCTCCTGGTATTGGCTAAGAGTGTGTCACCACACTTGGTTCCATTTTCCTCTTAAATTTAACCATTATTACTTCAGCTATATTATTAGAAATTATAACAGAACCATTATTAACTACTGAATCCATTTAATATAACCTGTATTAACATAATTACATTTCAAAAATTAACACCTATTTTTCACCTCAAATGGTTGAATATGAATATTGTTCAATTTTTTAAAGTGCTGCTGAGACAAGCTTATAAAATAAAATGTATTCTTGCTCTCTGGGCTACTAGTACCTTTAACATATACTTAATGGCTTGATTTCACTATGTACAAGGACACTTTATTTATCTTTAAATTATTTTATTTTATAATTTATGTGCATGGATGTTTGCCTGCATCAGTGTCTGTACATACAGCTCATTCCTGCAAAGGCCAGAAGAGGTCATCGGATCCTCTGGAACTGTAGCTCCAGACCATTGTGAGCTACCATGTGACCATGTAAGTGCTAGGAATAGAACCTGGGTCTTCTTAAAAACAGCTCTTAACCAATGAGCCACCTCTCCATGCCTGCATCATTTACTTTTAAACAAAAGGAAATTCACTTACAAGAAAAGCCATGACCAAATGTTACAGTTAATTAACAAGAGCCTCTAAGAACCTCAGTGGCCTCACTATGTGCATTCAACAAGCATGATGACTAAAAGTGGCTTGTGCTTTGTATCAGGCATTTGTGGCAATCTCAATCAGTCAAATCTAAAGTAAATAATGAAATACCAAAATTTTACATATAAAGTCCCTTTATATTTATTAGTCAATGTTCAATGTAATTTGTTATATTCATTCTAATTTGGGGCCCAGGGATTACACTATCATGTAACAGTACAAAGTAAACCTTCTAATTTATATTTGAAAAATATTTTTGAAAAGCTTGAACATTATTTAAGGAAATAAAGAAATATAATGTTTTTAATAGGTATCAAGGCACTTGCATTCCTAATATCCCATTTCAACATTATAACCCTTTTTACATAAGTGCACAAAGCAAATCCATTCTATTTACCAAGGTCTTCAAAACAAAAACAAGCAAGGCATTTACCAACTCCTCTTACTACCAAGGAACTTATAAAAGTCTCAACTACAAATGACTAAAACAGTAATTTGCTTTCTAAACCTGTGTGCATAGTTTTCTATGTAAGCGCCCTATGAGGATTAGGTCTTCATAATGTAAACTCAATTTGTGTGCATAAATGTATATAGGAACGCCTCAAACACTGAGGGATGGGGACACACATACACACTCACACACACTCACACACACAAACAGATTACCTGTGCTTCTGAACAAAGCACTGAATCCATAATGAAATTAGCAAAACTTTTTTCTCTATTAGACAAACCTAATAATCCTTATGATAAAATAAACAAGTTTATATGACCTTTAAAAAAAGTATTTAAAAACAAAAATATTTTTTGTAAATTTTACTACTGTACAGCAACTTTTGCTCCATGTAAATAAAAAATTTATTAAAATTTTAAATTCTCTTAAACATGACACAGATTCTATCCAATAACATTTAAGAATTTGATGGGCTGATGACAGTTAATCACATTACTGTCTAATCTAAGACACCCAAAAGGTATTGGCATATGCTGGACTATGGATTAAATTATAAAAAGAAAAAACATACAAGTTGAAAATGTGGGATGTACATTAACACTTGTTCTGAATTAAATAAAACAATGTTTTGAGATTATTTAGTGTTGGCACAGTATATAGATCAGCACACAGGGCTTACCATCTTCACCGACCACTGAACAGTTCAATGGAAAACAGAAAGAAATGGTAAATTATTCACATGAAATCATAATACAGAAGATGCAATAACCTATATTTTTTACTATATTAAAATAAGCACACTTTACAATCCAAACAATTCTGCCAAAAAACAAAAACAAAAAAAAAGCTTTAAGCACATTTGGGAAAGCAAATTACTTGCACAGAAAAAAAAAAGACAAAGAAAATGAAAGGAAAGCACACACTGATAATGGGCAGATATTTTCTAAATTTAACTAAAACTCAAAAGTAAATCATTCTGCCAGTAATCATATATTCTCTTTCAAAGAGAATTTTATGAAGGCATTTACTCATGTCATTCATTTTCAGAAGCAATGATATGATATTTGAAATACGTTGAATCAAAAAGATCTAATGTCAGCCATTTAAAAGGAAATCTATGGAAAGTTTAAAACCCAGAATGTCCTTCCCAATGCACTAGAGAAAGCAACATTTCTTTAGTTTCTTTAGCTTCATACTTCAAACACTACTGTGGATTTAAATGTAATCAATGTTGGTAAAGGTAACGTACTTAAGGTGCTATTTCTAAAAATAAAAATAACAAATGACTTACCCTGTATCAAATTCTCTCTATATACTTATCAGACACAAAGATATAGCTTAGGTGCTGTTTTGAAAATAGATTTCCTATTTTTAAAGTTTAATTCTGAAATCAGTATGCCTGAAAAACAGCACTAAACCCGTAACATCAATTTTAGCAAACTGCATATGATCAGAATCTGAAGAGATCAACTACAGGTGCTCTTATAGAATCAAAATATCATAAACCATTTTGACAATAGGATTCTGCAATGGCACAAAATATCACACGAGTACACACACAAGCAAGCGCACACACAGAGAGGCCTAGATGATGCATCAAGCTTTACAAGTCTTCACACTCATCACATTCAGCTAGTCTTAAAATGTCTTCATTCTGGAGGCACAAATTAGCGACAGGCTATTTGCCTCACACGTGCAAGGTCACAGGTTCAATCCCTAGTACCCCTCATAAAAAAATGTATTTTCTCTTTTCTAAATCATGTTGTTTTAAGGAAAGGTGAAATATATATCACAAATTTCACATAAAAATGGAAAGATATTTAATAAATATCTAGCAAAAATATCTACCCCTTATCTCTGATGAGTTGGTCATGTATATTAATGATTATGACGAAAAGATGGTATTTGCTATCCATTGTCTTTCTAAACTACGCTTAACATTCTTTAGACTGTCAGTAGTTTAAAGAAGAAAAAATTTCTTTTGCTATCACAAAATTCAGTGAGAAAAACAGACAGACAAATTAAGGAAGATATTCACAGTATTCTTTAAACACTAAAAAATTGTATGGCAAAGAATAAACTAGTCAAATGAGTGGCTTAACTTTTATACTAATTTTTACTACTGAGTGAATTATTTTTCTAATTTATATTTTAATATTTTAAAGAAAATTATAATTATAGCTAAAATAACAAATGTTTCTATTTTAGATTATCTAGTTTTACTAACAAGCAGAACAATTTATAGTTCATTGAAAACTAAAGTTCTTTGTAAAAACAGCACAAATATAATCTGCTTTAAAGTATTACATGTTCATGCAAAAATACCAGTGTTTCACATAGAAATAGTTTACAATTAGAAAATTTCATACAATCACTACATCTTAAGGTACTATAGAATACAGGAGTATTAACATTAAGTAAAGGAATTAACTAGGTGTGTTTCATCTTAAAACAGGTCAAAACCCATGGAACTATATTCTGAATATATAAAAGCTTGAAAGAGTAACTCTGAAACTGTTAAGATTATGAATAATTAAACACAAACATGAATTCCTATTATAAGCTAAGTGATTCTGTTACTTTAAAAAGGGATGTCGATGAAAACAAGAAAGTTTAAAAATGTTCGTTTGTGTATTAAGCAAATTTGGGTGTATTTCTGAGTCACTGAGGCACAGAGCTTGACGTCATAGAGGTCAATTATAGAAACTTATATCTTAGAGCAGATCCAGTGGCACCACTGCCAAACTCAAAAACATCATTCTGATGTAATAGTTTTCAAATCCTTGACTATGAGACTGAATACACCAGTTTTTCTTTAAAAGTGAGTATATACACCAACATTGTAAATTAACTGGACTGAAAGCTCTGAAAAATCATGTAAAAATATTAGTTTATTAAGGTATACTTTTCTTGTGGAATTTTTAAGTGGAAAGATAATATCGCTATCGCTAATATTAATTCTGAACTATTATCTAGTAAACTTCCAAAGATCAATCAAAATATAAAAATGTCTCAATCCCAAGACAAATACTGTCCTCCCTGCTCTGCCCTCTAATCCTCCGGTTGGGTTCACCTGTCCTAGTTTCTACTTTGAACACTGCATTCTTCAGTGTTCCAAAATTATAAAAACAATTTATGACTGTTTAAATTAGAGCAACATATGAAAATAAAACTAATAATAACGAGCAAGCTAACAATTTGTAAGTGCTGCAGTTTTAAGATTCTAGCTGCGAACTGTTCAATAAGAATGTCACACATTTAAGGTTCTCCTCCAGGCCTTACAGTTCTAACTGCTTTAATTTTTTTCCATATAATTGAATTTATTTCACGTTATCTATGAGAAGCAACTTAGGAATTCAACCTCATAACTATGGCAAGAGGAATCCCCAGTATAATGTCTCAAGCAAGCATAAACTTTCCAAACTGATAGCCAGGATGCTTGTCCAGAAAACACAGACTTATCTGTGGCTTTCTAAAGGTCATAAATGCCTCTGCTATCTGCATTCAGTTAGCTAAGTTGAGGGGGAGAAAAGGAGTTGAAGGGGGAAGTTACACTATATTACTGCCATCAGTGAAGCTTGTCACATTATCTTAATAGTTAGATAAAATGTGATCTTGTCCTGAACAAATATACTTTGTTCTTCAGGTAGCTAAATGTACTTTAATTTTGGGAAAAGCTAAATGAAAGAGAAAGAGCACATTATTACTATATTACTGTTAATAACTGGATGGTATATAAGGTATCACAACTGTGTCTTTCAAATGGCCAAAAATCCTATAAATTAACCTAAATTATAGCTATATAATTAAAAGTGCTAAAAACATAAAAACAAAAATTTATGGGCTGGGGAGTACTTTATGCTTCATATACATAAAGACCTAGGCTCAATCTTCAGAACCAAGAAAAAGAAAAATTAGCGTTACTCATAAGGGAGTATCATTTATTAGTAGTGTTAACAGTCACTGCTAAGAGACAGTTTAAAACTGTATTTGAATTTTACTAGTCTATACATTTTCATTTGTAAAGTACTTTTAGGAATAGATGTCTAAGGTTGGTCAATTAAAAAAAGAGTAAAGGAAAAACTAATAAAATGGAGTTTTTGTTGCTGTTGAAGAAAACAAACTCCATATGAACATTACTAATAATACTTAAATGCTTTAAAGGGTTTATAATTTAATAAATATCTTCTAATATATTAATTTTATATATAACATTTTGTATTTAATGTACTTATTATCTTTAATTTTTTAATTTTTTTTTTTTTGCTTTTGGAGATATCATTTCTCTGTACAACCAAGACTGATCTAACTCCATATATAAGCAAGTTTGGCCTCAAATTCTATCCTCTTGCCTCAGCCTTCTAGGTGCTGGAATTCAATGGTGTGTTCCACCACCACATTGACTTTTAGTTTTTGTTTATTATTATTAGGGTATTAGATATTTTATGCACCTAAAAGTAAGTAGGGCAATTTAAATCATGCTTGACATTTTACTGCCAACAAAACAAGACTATAAAATTGGTAGGTGAAGTCAGCATTAGTGATATTATAATTACAAGAGCAACTCCAGTGACAAATTACTGAAAGTCTCAAAAATGTAAATACATTACAAGACAATGGTGGACATATGATTTCACATAAACAAAAGAAGCTAAAATATGATCGTACCCAGCACCCTCTTTATAATACCATTTTTTTATGGTTGAACATTTCAAATGTTATAAAGAGGAGTTGTTTTGTAGTTGAGGGCAGCTATACTTAATTCTGTGGGGACTATGTATTTACAGGAGAGAGCCTTATAATGAGGGTGGAGAGTATTGAAAAAGCCACACTACACACACAATTAGGCCATCATGCATTTCAACCCATTTTTAAACTTACCCCTCTTTTGAGGCTTCTGAAAGAAGGAATTCTGGGCTTCCCTGTTTTTATTTCATTCATACAATAATGCACGGGCTCAATGGAGAATGTGAGAAACTGGGACCCATTAGGAGTACTGGATGTGAATAAACTAGTAGGGGTTAAGGGTGGGGACTGTGGCTAATATGGAAATAAAGAAAGGAATCAATAAGCCAAATGTGAATAGCTTTTTCCTAAATGAAAATTCTATTTCTGGCAACATATTTTTCACAAAATACACTTCAAATAAAGTTTTCTAAGAAAATAGAGAATAAACAATTTTGCCAAAGCTATCTTTTAAAAGTCAGTTACTTTTACACAATATGACTTCATGTTTTTAAAACAAGATAATAGATTAAAAATAGAGAGTAAACAAATTATGTAAGAACAATAAAACTTAGATTAAAAAAATCTGGATTCTAGCATATTAGCACCATAATGGATTCCTGTAAGGGTTATATTTAACTTGTAATTGTCAAGAGATAAAGGCAGTAGCTATAGTTAAAGTTATCACACAAAATACTTCTAAAACTGTACCTAATTACCATAAATAGTCAAAAAGCTTCCCATCATATCAAAGCTCTCCTCTCAGGCTGTCTCTTCTTAAGTGTTGATATCTGTAACTTCTAAGCTGCCCTAGCTTCACTGCTGTGACCAAAGCAGGTCTCACTGCTAAACTTCTTGACTGGACAGCATTACTAAAAGCATAGGTAAAGCCCGAGTTACCTGTAACTGTGTTTTAAAGATACTTACAAATAGGAAATTTGAGTTAAATTGTATATACCTTCATATGCCAAGATCAAAGCAATGAATTAAATTAAGTGTACTTTAAGAAGTATAGCATATCAGACTGGAGGACCACAGACAGAGGAAGCACTCATCTACTCCATTTGCTCATGTGTTGAGCTATGTTTAGTTTCCTGAAATTGACAGCACACCAAGAAGCTAACACTAAGATTCTCTTAGCAACTAAAGGTTCCTAAAAGCTGAAGCTAATCAAACTCTTCTCATTAATATCATACATGGATAATAAAAAATTATAGTAGTATGAGCTATAACATCTAACTTGACATATCAGTGAGTTTAATCATTCATTCCAATTAAGAATTTCCATTATTATAGTAAGTAGTGACAGTAAAACGTTGCCTTAGAATTCTGACAGAAACTCTATGCAAAGGCATTTCAAAAACATGTAATTTAACTAGATATTAAAACTTAGAGTTCTTCCACATTATTAATTGATCAACATTAAGGTATAAGACTGTTTTCTAATTAGTAAAAGATTAATTGACTCATTCTGGCTGAATGAAAATTTATTTACCCAACGTCTTTTTTTTTTTTTAACACTTTAACTACTGGCTAAGTAAGAGTCTGATCAGCACACATGGGGATTCTGGGTTTTTACCTTTGGCTTCTTCCCAAAGAGCCACAGTTTGCCCTTGGCCTTCCCTACTGTGGACTTGGCATCCATCTTGCCACCCTCCTGTTTGGGTGCACTGATAGTTCCATCAGAAATGGTTCTGTATATGTGCTGACTGTAGTCTTCAAATGGAAAGTCTCCTGGAGGTTCAAAGCCAGACTTGAAGGAGTCTACTACCATTTGAGAATCCTATAAACAAGAAACATTTTTAAACCATTTATCTGACCACACAGTACATTAGCTTTCAAACCTTATTTTTAAAATGATGGCTTAAATAGTAATCATCAAAGGTTTAAAGAATACTAATCTCTCCCTATTGCAATAAGCATTCACTATATTCTTCCCAATTTTAAAAAAGAAACTACAAAATAAACTAAAAGGCCCTTTCCTTTCTAAATTTAGGGATTCAATTAGTTACAGGTAGGCTCATTAGTATTGACTGAATGATTTTCTATGAAGACTAAAGTACACAGCATATATCTGACATTCCTCCAAAACCAGTTCTTTTTTTCTATCCATCCCCTTGGAATGTCAGTGTCTGCCTGCCCATGTTTCTTAATGACTCAATTAGCTCTACTGAGAAATAAGCAAAGCTAGACTAGGCTACACTGCTAAGTCCTCGAGAACAGGACTGTGCTGTCCTTGTCTCCCGATGCCCTCTTCCTCCTCCCCATGGTCACTATTCCATTTGCCTTTGTTTCTTGCTCAGCTCAAGCACTAACACCTGCATTGAAGGCAACTGACAGCTCTAGGCTGATCTAACCACATCCTTCTGTTAACTTTCACTAGAACAGTACAATATAAACACAGTTCAAAGGTTATATACTCTCGGATTAGAACTAAAAAAATGAAAAGGACAGGGCTGCAAAGTTTCTTTTAAAGAATCCGAATTTTAGAGTTCAACTCACTGTTAGGAATAATTAAGAGCCAAGTATTCCCTAGGTTATTTTGTTCCTAAGGAAAATCTGGGAAACAATTTCCACTTCAACTGCAGAACTACCACACATGCATTAATTCAAAGATAATACAGTACTTACTCTTCTTTCATCAACTGATTTTGCTGCAAGAATCATCCCTTCCAAACACTTTGAGATGATAGGAATAACTTTACGTTCCGAGTCTGCAAATCCTCTGTAACATTCACTGAGTTTAATTGTTCTCCGTTCATCCATTTCCTGTAGTTGCTAATAATCCAGAATTCAAACAAGGGAAATTAATTTTCTAGTCTGAAAGAGAACAATTAATGACCTCCGCAAAAAGATTTCTTCCCTATACATTTTTATTTTTAAGATCTTTCAATCGTTCTATATAAACTTATTCATATTTGCAATCTGAGGCCTGTTAAATAATAGGAGAACAAAACAGGCTTTCAATACTGATATTCAAGATTGTCCAAAACATTTCTCAGCTGGCAAGCAGATATCTGTTATAGCTCTCTTACCTTTTCCTCTTCAATGAGGGAACTTTGATGTTTTCAGGAAATGCTCTATTTGAAAACCAAATTTTAGGACTAATTTTTTTAAAAGCAGTAAGCCATAAGACACAAGTCTGAGAAGTACTCCTTAAACTGGTTTACAGTACTAGCTGGATGAAGTATCCATGACGGGGGCACACAAACAGGTCCCAGACCTTACTATAACTGGCAGCTCAGAGTTGGGGACAAGGAGAACAGAAAGTCACTTCACCAAGGCAGCACATGCCTAAAATCCTCCCAAGTCCAAACGCATGACAGGAAATATGCCGAGGCAGGGGAAGTGAGTTCAGTAAGTCATCTCTGCACATTTGCTCTCTGACAGCACCGGTCTTTCTCCTCACCATCTCAAACTCTACTTCACATCACATTTTTGCTGTTTCAAATGTTTGGGGGTTTATTCTGAAACCTATGGGGATTGTTTGTTTATTTTTAAAGATTATAAAATGGGGGCCCCAGCTTGTTCCTTGAGAAGCTGAGGAGAGGGCACCTCAACTGGCCCCAT
>LOEQ01000002.1:1194007-1229096 GCA_001685075.1 Bramus lutescens
ACCTTTGGAAGAGCAGGAAATGCTCTTAACCACTGAGCCATCTCTCCAGCCCTGAATTTACTTTTCATAATATTATTAATGACTTAAAAATAACATACATTTGAAATACCTTATTTTTTGTAATGGCTCTTTCTTGAGACCTTTGCAACTTTTTCTTAATAACTGCCAATTGTTCTAAAGGCAAGTCAGCAAACTATCAACAGAGTTATATCAACAGTATTTTTAGAGTAACCAGTATCTCCTTCGTATAGGAGTATGTTATTCTGCGCAAATGAAAATACAGACACTATCACATTAATTAGATGGCAGAAACTAAGGATGCCACTGACAGTAATTTAAAATTTAATAAATAAAAATCCTCCCTTAAAGTCTTGGTGAAACCAATTACAAAGAAAACAAAAACAGACTATTAATGTAACTATGAACTCTAAATCAGCACTGGAGATTAAAAACATTGACAGTTAAATATAGTTAACTAAAAATAGTTTAAAAATTAAATATTCAAAACCTAAGTTTTGAATATACATTTTAACAGGAAAATATAAAAAACATGGCAAATATATGCGTGAGCTTTCAAAATGGCAAAGATCTGCACAGCATGAAGAGAAAGCAGTGTACCCTGTACACACTTGTAAACTTTCAGCTGCAAAGTTCTTATTCTTAAGGAATACAGTATCTACTATAAAAATGCTAACAAAGAGACAATCATTGGCAACCTGAATGTTTAAAGACTGCTTTATACTACAAAGTCTTTCAATCCAGCATTTCCAGTAAAGTAGACTAGTGGCTATACTGACATCTTGTTTATGTTTAGCAAATATTTAAGAAAATCCACATTATCAAGGATCTTAGGGGAATTTTAAGTAGACAGTATGTTTTCTAACTCTGTCCTATCAAGTTCTTTTTCTAGTTAGGTGCTTAAAGAATTGTGGGACTACTGAGCTGGAAGAAACACTTCCTGAAGGTAACCCTTGCTTTTTAGCATATGAATTTCAAGAGAAATATAGTGTTAAAAAGGTTCGAGAATCACAATCTTGGCTCTCTCCTCTGAGGCAAATGGTCTCCCAGGATCTGTTTCCCACTACTCCAAATCCCTCTCCATACTGGAAAAGTTTCCCTACCATACACCATGATATGAAGACTAGAGAATTCGTCTAAGTATTTACATAGGGAAAAAGGAAAAGGAAATGAGCTCATCTCCATGTATATTTCTTGTTTATTATACAACAAAACAAATGGCAGATTATGAACAATACACTAGAAATATTAGACTCAGAGGTAAAGTATAACTGGGTTTAGGAGAAAGTCAGTCTTTATGTTTTCTGATTAACCATGAAAAATACTGTGACTCACATTGTCCATCTGTTTCCAACACATGTCAAGGTACTGTTGAGCTTTTCGTCCTTCTTGGAGATGCTGAAGATTAAAACCGCCAACAAACAAAAATAATTACACTAGTAAGTAAAAGGCCCTTCGCTTTATTCTTTTTCAAGGTGATACAATACATACATATATAGTTATGCATCTTTAACTAGAGTTAGAAAGAGAATAAAACTTCTTTAAACTACATCTTATAGATTACAGGCATATTTAAGAAAATAATGACCATCTTCAATAGGGGTTTTCTATAAAACAGATAACAAGTAATATATCTTTTAGGTTTACCAGCCAAATGATATTCTGTCTAGACAATACGAAACAGCCATAGAAAATATCATATACAATGAATGCAAATTAAACTTTATGGACACTGAAATCCAAATTTCATAAAACTTTACATGACAAATATTTAGTTTCTAATTCTTTCTTCAGTCACCCACATATGTAAAGTATCCTAGCTTGTGGGACCTAGTAAACAAATATAAGTGATGTGCTCTATTTGGTCTGTGGGCTGTATGTTGTCAAACCCTGCTCTTAAATTCAAACAGGTCATAAACTGGTAAGCGTATCTCACAGTTTTTTTCTTTTACTGAAAAATATTTCACAGTATATTCTGATCTCACAATTTATAAGTAAAAGAAATTTAGTAATATAGAAAACAAGTTTTATTGAATATATATTTCTAAAAAGTAAAATAATTATTTGTCTGAAACTATTTCATAAGACTGTTGTAATCATATAAAAATTACAAAGATTACCATTTTTCTTTCAGTTTTCAGATCATGGGCATATCTCATTAATTCACCATACACTCTGTGCGCCATTTCTTCCGCAACCACCTCTCGCTGTCCTGCATAGTCGTTTAACTCGTTAAGGATGTTAAAAAAGGCAATACATGAAGTAAACCTGAAAAAACATATTTAAAATAGTAAGATTTATTTTTGCTTCCATTACAATTTTTTGGTGAGCGATTTTTGGTGTCTAAAGCAAGTTTTAATACACTCAACCTAAATTCCAGCTAATGGGTCTACATTAACTACATATGGAAAGAATCCTGTATTAAGCTTAAGTTGTACATGTTTAAATATCTTTAAGTAGCCTTTAATTTATAAAGGGATATTTGGGGATCAAAATACAATAAGAATACTACCTGCAGGCTCTTTTGACATAGTGGAACCTCTTAAGTTGCCAACTGACTGGCCTGAGCTTGGGAATCACTTGGGTGGATTCCTAGGCTTGACAGCTGAACCTGTTGCAGAGATGATGTGCTTGTTCTCAAGGACAGAACCTGCCAATCACACCACTCAAATGCATCTTGATGGCTGATCTACAGAACAACTTTGCTATCAGCTCTGGATACAGCTGCCTGTATGCCTGCCCACATCCTGAATGAAGGTGTACCATTATGACTGGCACCAAAGCGGGATAAAGGGGGCAAAAATAAGGGTAAAAATGTGTGTGAGGGGAAGGAGAGAAACAAAGAAAATTACTGTGTTAAAAAAAAATATATATCTACTTGGAACATACCAAGGAATATTCTCTTAAACTGACAGATCAGACAGGGATCCCTTAAGAATGCTAAGAACCAATACATATACAAAAGCTGTTGAGCCTAACCTCATTTAGTTTCTGTAGTCTCTTAACTGCACAGTCAACTTTAATATTTCCTAAACACCCAAAATAAATTTCTAACTTTTTATTCAGGATTTAAAAATTATCCCCCAAATTTCACCACTTTCCATTATCCTTTTAAAGCAACCAGCCAAGCAGTTTTCACTACCTGCAAGGCAATACTCTTAGAAAGCAACTACACAATAAACGCCACAATGAAGTATGGGAAAATACTCCTTTTTTCTAGACACCAAACAACTCAAGTAAAATCCTGGTCTAAATCTTACTTGGAAATCCTCCTTTCAATTATTCTAAAATAAGAAACAAAAGACAACCCAAAACTAAAAATAAATAAATAAATTAATTAACAAAAACACTACTAAGTTCATTAAAGCACCCATCCTCAAAAGATAAAAAGCAGTCTATGTGATGTTTTTATTAAAGCAAATTTAAAGAAAAAAAAGTAATAAAGTGTATATATGTTTTGAATATTTTTTAACATGCAGTAACTAACAGCTTAGATTTACCTTGGCTCTTCATCTTTGGATGAACGTTTGGGACAGTACTTCTTAACCAAATTTCTAAAGGAAGAAAAGTTGCAATTTTATAAACAACACTTTTGAAATAAAAATATTCTGTAAGTTTCCAATTTCATAAAATACTATTATATATAAAACACTGAGAACAGCAACGTGATCATCAGCAAACATTAACATAACATGATCATTACTTACATTTTGTTCTTAGAATATTAACACTACATCTGTTTATGGTATTGTATATAATTAGATTATGGTATTAACTAAGAGGAACAATACAAAAATAATATTCAGTATATGAGTTATAGAATGAAGACACATTCCAGGGAAATACCATCCTGCTTTTGTTTAACAAATCATATAATTTTAATATTAACTAAGGCCAATATATAAACAGACGCTAAGGGGATGAAAGAACAGTTTGACACCATTCTCTATCTTGCTATTCTTCTATGAAAAATCATCGTGTGACTCAACACCCCCCCCCCGCAAGGTGCAGGGAAGCTTTCATACAAAAGAAGTGCTTGACCAAAAACCACACCCCTATCCTTTTCTTTAGGCAAATGATTACATTCTGACTTGTGATTATATGTACCTACATCCATGTCTATCCATAACATTCTTATATTAGAATGCTATCTTATTTCAAACTTAAGAAATAAGAGATGCTAGTGCAGAGACTTTGGAGCAAGATGGGGTTATGTGGACTTGAATCCTGGCATTTTTGCATGATGCTTATATGACCTGGGGCAATTTGTTATCAATTTCTCTGTTCCTTAGATTCCTATATGGTGTTACCAGTACCTACACCACAGATTTCTGAGAAGTAACTGAGATAAAACATTGCCCATAGTGTTTGCTCTATGATACATGGACCACTGAAGGTCTGCTGGGGGTGGGGGTGGGGCAAAGAATGCACATGCATACACATAGGTGCACATGTACCACAGCACACCTGTGGAGATCAGAGAACAAGCAGGTGTTTCTCCTCTCCTTTCACCTTGTTTGAGAGAGGGCTCTTGTTTACCACTGCATGTACCAGGCTGGCTGGCTGGCGAGAAACTTTTGGAGGTTTTCCTGTTTCCATCTCCCATCTTGCCCCTAGAGTGCTTATGTACATGAAATGCCATGTCTAGTGTTATACGAGTTCTGGAAACTCAAACTCAGATTCTCATGCTGGCATAAGAAGCACTAAATCATCTCTCTATCCCCAGACTCCGTGAAGAGTAATGAATTCTGTGTCTGTTGAATCAAAAATTTAAAAAACAAAAAACCAAGGCTCGCATTTTTAAAAATTCTCCTTTTAGATATTACAAGATATTTAGTTTAACTGTATTTTCCAAAAGTTAAGTACACAATGGACTAGAAACTAAAAACCAAGCAAACAACAAAACAAAAAACTAGTCAATCATCACAATTTAAATATAAGCATATGATTATTTTCAGAATAGGTAAATTAATCCCATTTTCCCAGTTAAGTTTACTGATTCCACAAATAATTATATGCTGCATACTAGCTGCTGTGTAAGCTACCAAGAGCATCGAAAATGAAAGTGTACCCGTGTTCAAGAGATATTCTCTTCAAAGACAGGTATATACCAGTAATTACAAAGTACAGTATGGTAAGTGCTATGATAAAGATATAGCTCTCTATATATGCTATGACAAAAAAGAAAAGCTACCACATGTGATTTTTATCAAAATATGAATATTTAAGAAATTATTACACAATACAGTAGTCATTTTAGTTTCATTTCTATTGCTGTGACAAAATACCCTGAAAAATTACTTAGTGGAAAAGGTTTATTTTGTTACAATTCCAAGTTACAGTCTTTCATTGTGGGGAAATCAAGTCAGGAACCTGAAGCAGCTAGACAGTCACAATCAAGAATAGAGACTGAATACACACATACCTGAGCTCATCTCATCTCGATTATACAGTCTAGGACCCAAACTCAGGAAGTGCTGCCACCCACTATGGTTAGGCCTTCTTGCCTAAATTAATGTAATCAAGACAACCTCTGACAGACATGCCCACAGGCCAACCAGATCTATATAACCTCTCATTGAGACTCACTTCCTGGGTAATTCTAGATTGTGTCAAGTTGACAAGTGAAGTTAACCATCACCATATTTTTCACACACACACACACACACACACACACACACTTTCTAAGCAACTATACAGAAACACAGACAAACATTTTAACAGGTAAGATCACTGATCTAGACTTATGAAATACAGATATTTCTAAGTAATATCACATGAAGAGACTAGGTAGCTCTTAAAAGAGCTTTCTGAAAAGAATAAAAGCTAAAATTTCCAATTTGCGACTATACATAAAGAGGTAAAAAAGAATTAGGAAACTGGAAAGCCTTGGGGGGAATTTAACAGAGAAAGTACAATGAGCAAGGAGCAGAAAGCAAGGAAAGAAATTCATGAGGAACTCTAAGTGGGCTCTACTCACTTGCTAGCCCACCAAAAATGAACCAAACAATTATGAGCACTGAGGTAGAAAGGATAAATGAGAAACACATGGAAAACCTCCTAAATCATTAATAAACACTAACTACTCTTAACCAATGGTTAAGTACCAGAAACATAGCCCAAACTCACTGTGGTACCGTGATGTGGGATTCCCCTGTGTATGCTGTGAGCACCATTGGTTAATAAAGGACTGCTTTGAGCCCATAGCAGAGCAGGGCAGAAAGAGCTGGGTGGGAAAACTAAATGGAAGGCTGGGAGAAAGAAGGGCGGAATCAGAGAGATGCCATGTAGCCTTGCCGGAGACAGACACCAAAACTTTAGCTGGTAAGCCTCAGCCATGTGGCGATATACAGATTAATAAAAATGGGTTAAATTAATATGTAATAGAGTTAATGGGCCAAGCAATGATTTAAATAATATGGTTTCTGTGTGATTATTTCGGGTCTAAGCTAGCTGGGCGGCCAGGAAGAACAAGCCACCTTCCTCCAACAGTACCCAATTTCACAATTCACCTAAATACCAGCAAAGATATTAAAGTGCCACTCATCATTTCAGGTATTAGAATGGCAGGGGGAAAAAAAGAATAATAACTATCAAACTAGTAATTGTGCAAAACATACAGTCATTCTCAAAGAGAAGCCAAAAAGAGAAGTTATAAGGAAGAGATGACACAAACCTAGGAGTTAAGTAGAATAAGCAAATCCAGAGAGACAAAAATAGGTTAACAGTTGCCCAAACCAGGAAAAGGAGGAAATTACTGGGGATGGGAACACAGTTTATTTTTGTGATGATAAAAATGTCCTAAAAGTATAGGGCTCTTGATCCTGAAGTGCTTCTCTGAAGCATGAGGACCAGAGTTCTATCTCAAGCTCTCACATAGAGCTGTGTGCACCAAGGCACACCCGCAATCCCACTGCTAGGGAGGCAGACACTATTAGATAGCTGAAGCTTTCAACAGACCTTACTAATTTACTACACGCTTCTCTGTGTAACTAGATCAACAGATAATTCAGTCACATGACCCATAATCCTTTCTTTGCTTAACTCAATCTAAACTGAGCTTCTAACACTTGAAATGAATCTAACAGGTTAACTTCCAAAGTTATTACATAGCCGAAACATATCAGAATAGCACTAATCTGAAATCTAATTACTGAAGAAAGAGAACAGATAAGACGACAGGAAGATGACCTCAGATACTATACACAAGTCACAATGGACTCAATTCAAACCAATTCTGCTACTGGAAAAACCATAGCAAAGTCCACAGTGCTGGCATTTTCCACCAAATTAAAAGGCCCATTGTAGCAAAATATAAGCTCTAGAAAAACACACATCAACATTTTTTATGAATACTCATGTCTAGTGTGCTTGGTCAGTGAGTTCCCATAAGCCTCCAAACATTACAGACTATTTCCACTGATTCTCTTGGTTACCCTCTATAACTTGATGGCAAGACCCTATTGTTGAAGACACCACCTACTTAATTTAAAAACATGGTAAAATCAGGCTGATATGCACCTGGAAGCTTCATCCCTATTAGCTAGCTTTCACAGTGCTGAAGGTGCTATTCAAGCTACTGGGGAAAAAAAGTAATCATCAAGGATAACCAGTTACAAACCCTGCAAACTACAATAATGACTGACTTGACATGATAAGCCCACTGGTACAATAATGGCATGAACACCATGGGAGTAACCTAACAATTTCTAACTGGATTTAAGCCCCATTCCATAAGATGAAACTAAAACCTCGTACCATCATCTAGCTAAGAACCTATTGCTAGACAGTTCATAGGCCTCAGGAATAACCTACTGTTATGCTGCTAAATTAACACAGTATTAAACCAACTCCTAATGATTTATTGCTATACTTATAGATCAATTACATCTCTTAACTGTCATCTGTAAAGCTCCTATTTCTGATAGATAGTGATTATCATAAAGACCCCGAACTGGTCAAGGAATAGAAAATAGATCAAAGAATGCTCAGCCTTTAAGAGGGAACATACAGACTACATACATCATATTCATGCACTCACAGCTAAGGCAAGTGATAAGAAAAAACACAGTCTTCTGAGCACAGAAAAAAGCTGCACATATGAATGTACAGTGGTTGGGACAGCATATACAAAACTTGTGCAAGCCGAAGTCAGTCCAAATCCCAGCAGAAAGGGGAGCTGGGCATATAATCTTACTGCTAGCTGTGGAGCGACTGGCAATTGCTGGCTTTTGAGAGAAGGAAAGACAGTTTATTCAAAAATGTTAGCCCCTAGCAGTAAGCCAACAATACTCAGTGGATACCACACATCTGTGAAATTGGGCAGCACAAAATGATCTTATAGGATTTAAGAGGGAAAAAGGACACAGAGCTGTGTGGATAGTAAGCAGGAGGTAGATCTGGGAAGTTTCTGAAAGGGTGAATGTGAAACTCTCCACTAAGTTTTTGAAGTAAAAAATTACCCACATAATATATGATTCCACTATTGTTTCTAAATATGCAAAATACAACATGAAAGTCCTAAACAGATTATTTGAACTACCACATCCAAAGCAACCTTTTTCACAATAATCAAGGGGAAAAAAAATCCAAATTCTCAACAAGTAAGCAAATAAAAAAAATAATAGCATTCATCCTAAAAAGGAAGAAGATGGAGATGTGTTATAGCTCAGGTAGCAACAACATCTCCTTCCTGGCCAGACAAGTGCCAGCACCTCCTCCAAGCAGCCTCTGGCAGTCAGCAAGCCACTGCTCCTCAGTAACCACGTAAGAAGCCAGGGATGAAAACTGCAAACATGCTTAATGGCAACATAGACCGGCAGTGTCTCTGGAGCTGGGGTGGTGAGCATACCTCCATCACGTTTGACAAGGCAAAGGCAACAGGCAGAGACATGGAGTTGGTCCTGGCTATGTCCACTTAGCATTTAGAGAAAAAAAAAGTGCTCCTGGTCAGATAATGATTACAGATACACAATAAAGACAGATTTAGATGAAAAGGATCTGTGAATGGATCACAGTGTTGGATAAATGTACGTAGGCTTGGGAGAGAAAAGAGAACGAATATAGACAGTTGTAAAAAGAAGTAATTTTAAAAGTAAAGCAAAGACTTTAAAGAGACAGTAAAAGTAATATAAGAGTACACACAGTCACAGATAAAAGGAGTAGAGAAAAATAAGTCAGGTAAAGATGGAAAATATACAGAGAGTCTCGATTATATATATATAATTTTAGTGTGTTTTCTTTTAATTTTTTGACTGCAGAAAGAAATTTGATTCTGGGATCTGTCAAGTTAAACCAACATAAAGGTATCTTGCCTTCAAAACTTAAGTCTAAGGTTATGTTACTTTAGAAAAGAGGTTCTGCTTTTGTTTCCACAGAAGATGAGAACCTATGGATTCCTTCCAGGCTAATACAGTTTCATGGAACAATACCCCCAAAAGTTCTCCATGAACCCTAAAAATACTTAGCCCAGCAAACAGCAGGAAGCAATTTGGAGAAAACACCCAAATTCCCAAAATGATTATTTATAAATGTTTATTTCCATTTAAAGAGGGATATTATATAGAAATGAATACTTTGTATTGGTATGGATATTGGTATATTGATACAAATTTAAGGTCATTTTTGTTACATTGTATATATGTTCCTGCTCTAGTTTAAGGCATGATATTTATACAGTTCATTTAAAATGTAATGTATAATAAATTACAGATTAATAGATAGTAATTTATAATAGTCAAACCTGTAGTCATGGTAGTTAGGTTTTCTAGATGTACAGAGATATTTTAGATGAATAGGTATTCTTCAAATCTTTCAAAGACCAACAGAATATAGCATTTAAAATGTTTTAAGAATTTAGACTTTTCTTGTCATTGAGACATATCTGCTTCTGGCAGCACCAATTACTTCAGAGAAGTTGATGGCACTGAAGAAATTTGTTATGGAATTTGTCTTCAATATGACCAGGCTAGCCATTTGGACAAATTGTTCTTGCTTGGATTGCTCAATGGTATGCTGTATGAACAGGACGTGTAGGACCCACAGAAAAATAACTGTTAAACTTGTTTAAAGAAGGTTCGTACTTCATGAAAAAGTCTGACAGACATTCTGCAGGATATAGAAGAAAATGAATGACAAACTGACAGTGGAGGCAAAACAGTCTTTCAAATTTCCTGCTTCATGGAAAAGCCTGTCAGATACTATCCTTAGGCTGAAATGGATGCCCCAAGATTACAGAAGAACTTTGGGTGACTGACCAGGCAGCGAGATGTCTGTCAATTCTAGAGTTTTGGAAGTTTCTTACAATGTACTTCCTGTTAACTAAGGTAATATTATTTCTTTCTGGAGTCTTTGAAGAGTTGAAGGCAGTCATAGTTTTCCTTAGTTATGATAAAAGATAAATTAGATATAAAACTTTAAACTCACAAAGAAATATTGTCACTGTAAATCTTGCTTGATACCTATTTTGTTATATGTAATTTTACTATGTTAAAGTTAAAACCTTCCTTTTTATTTAGAAAGAAAAGGGGAGATGATGTGGGATGTCCTTCTATATACGAGTTGCTTTTATTGGTTAATGAATAAAGCTATTTTGGCAGATGGCAGGGCAGAATATAGCCAGGCTGGAAAAGATATATATACAGAGAATAGGCAAAGTCAGGGAGATGCATGTAGCTGCTGAAGGAGAAAGATGCCAGAACCATACTGGTAAGCCACAGGCTCATGGTGAAACACAGATTAATAGAAATGGGTTAATTTAAGGTGTAAGAGCTAGCTAGAAATACGTCTGAGTCATCGGCCAAGCAGTGTTGTAAGTAATACAGTTTCTGTGTAATTATTCAGGTCTGGGCAGCTGGGAAACAAATATGCAGTCTCTGTTTACAAAGAAAAGTATTTCTAGGGATTAAAGGAGGTTGAATTGAGGAGCTATTATTTAATGGATAGAGTATTTCTGTTCTGAATGATGAAAAGAGTTATGGAGATGGACAATGGAGATAGGTATACAACCACGTGAATGTACTTAATATCAATAAACTATACCTTTTAAATGATTAACAGTAAATTTTATTATTTTGCTTCAATTTTTAAAGCTAAAAATGGGCTATGATCCCACTCGTTACTATATACTACTAGAATATCTGAATATAATGCACTCTCAGTTTCAACATTTATATATTTATGCCCATACTAGATATGAGCTTCAAGATGATCTTCTCATCTTTTACACACTAGCCCCTAGTTTCACTTTATTTTCAACATGTCAAGAATATACTACACATATAGATGAATATGACCTACACATGTTAGTATATCAATTCCATATACACTCAAAGAACGTTAGCAATGTATCATTACTGTTGTGTGATAAGCATAACAATGAGGAAACTATAGATCTCTTAGAAGAATATTTTTCAAGTATGTTTAAAATAGAAAAGGAAAAAAAACTTATCTGTTCAATTTAGACCGAGAACAAACTGACACCACAGACCTAAGTATTATGTTTTTTCAGATAAATTCTATTAAGAAGATTGACCATTTGTTTTTCCTTTTAAATGTTAGATTCAAAAGAACAACCAAATGGGAGCTATCAGACTCAGTGCTTCAGTGTCTAAGGCCCTGAGTTGATACTCAGAAATGGGTGAAAGGCTGGATAAAGTATACACAACTGATATTATGAACAACCAAATGTTCTTTAGTTTAATGTTTAAACAATGAGGTCCTTAAAGAGAGGGAATTCCACCATGAAGACATTCAACCCAACAGGTTTGAACTTATTTTCTTTCTTAAAAGGTTTTATGCTTTACATTTTAAGCTCTGTTTAGATCATATAACCTAAGAAAATGCTTTCATATAATAGTCAGGAATACGCCTTGCAGTTCTTAGGGAAGTGGTTATGCCTGACTTTATTAGAAAAGTGACAGTTTACTAAATCATCCCACAAAAATTTAAGGCAGAAGTCTACTGTAAGACAGGTAACTCTTAAGCGCTAGAAACACAATGGTTACGGAAATCATCAAACTCTTGAGAACATTAAATGGGACAGCACTTTAATCACACTGAAAATAATCCAGTTGTTAAAAATCAAACTAGTTTAGTAACTAGTTAATTAAACTGAACAGCCATCTAGGTATAACAGAAAGAAGAAAGATTAAACAGAGCTCCAAGGCACAGGAAAAAAAATGCAAGAATGGAAACAGAAAGCAATGATAAAAAACAAACCACAGCAAAACAAAAGCCAGCTATACTAATGATAGCTAAGTAAGGTCCAACTACACATAAAGATGCAGTGACATAATACTGAAGAAAAGTTCTCCAAGTATTGTACTTTTTTCTTCTGATAAAACAACAAGAGAAAATAGCTAATAGAACTGAGGAGATTAGGGAGAAATCAGGGAAAACTAAAGTAATATACCATCTGTAATTTATAACAGTTTACAGAAACAAATTAAACAGTATCTACTCAAATCTTAAAAGCACTCTCTAAATGAGGTTAAATACCTCAAGTAACAGAGCCACCCAAGGTCTGTCCCTCAGAAAATCAGGCTTCTTGAAATAAATGCTGCTGGTTTTTAAGAAGCTTCATTAATGAGAAAACATTTTCTTAATGGAAGAACCTCTAAACTGTTAGCTCCAACCCCCTTTTCTAACCTTAAATTTATGGAAAAATACACAGCCAAAACTAACTTTATAAATGACATAACTTCTTTTTTCTCTTTGAGACAGGGTCTCACTGTGCAGCCCTGGAAGGCCTAGGACTTATAATGCTTCACTTCCTCTCCCCCAGGGGCCATCATACTAGGATATCTAATTTATATTTTCATCAAATTTCTACAATTGTTACTATGCTATATTTACATGGATCAGTTAGTTGGAAAGGGTATGTTACTCAGTTTGGGGATAAATAAATAATGGACGCAGCAAAGTCTTTACAGACATAAGATGTATTATGCATTAACTATGGGGTAGGGGGATCAACAGCAAATTAGTAATTCTCTTAATGGTGAAATGCAATATAATGCAATACCCAAGAGCCCACAATAAGCAGCAACAGATAAATACAACTAGTTCTGCCTTAACTTTTCTATCTTCATTTCCAAATTTATAAAATAGTGCTGAAATTTCAATTATTTTTAAAGGAAAACATGTCACAGCATGGAAAATCGTACTGACATATTAAATGTTACAATAAGAATCAAGTAAATATACTTTTAAAAATTGCTTATTCTTGCCAAGCACTGATCTAGGAAATAGAAATAGAAGAGAACAAACCCTCCCTTTGTGGATTTTATATTTCAGTGCAGAGATTATACTCTAGAATTTAGAAACAGAAATTATTTAGTAATAAAGTTATAGAGATATGTACTGAGGTGAAGTGGGTGGCAAGAGACTAACAACTGTATTTCCACCAGATTAAATCTATCCAGGCAATATAGATATAGCTGGGTATAGTGACAAATACTGGTAATCCCCTGGGTCACAGAGCAAAACCTTGTCTAGAAAGAAAGGGAGAAAGCCTACAGGGCAATAAAGCAGTCACAGGTTAAAGAACAGCAGACCATATATATATAAATAAAATAATAATAAAAATAATTTTTACTTTCAGAAAGTCAGTATAAAAATGGGTTCCCTGCGTTCTCAGTTTAAAATGAGTGACAAGTTAATGGCAGATTCTGATAAAGGAATGGAAAATATGTAAGGTTACCCTAGAAACAGGCTAATGTAAACCAATAACCTTAAAACATGTGCATGATACCAAACTCCAGGACAGGTAGAAAGCAGTACATCAAAGGTCATAAGAGTCTAAGTTGGATGGAAATAATATTTATTCATTCATTCATTCATTCATTCAATGTATACTTACTTACTCAGCTAAATTATCCAACTTGGCATGGGAATACAAATGCACATAATACAGTCTCTGATTAAAAAGGAAGTCAAAGAGATTTCTGATCTAAAATAAAACTAGCTTACAGGTTCCCTGCCTTCCAGAATAGTTTGCTCCCAGTATCCCACACTATCCATTTGGGTGTTCTAATGTGGATGCTGGAGGATATAATTTTACACAGCTACATTTCTATAATAGAACATAATTATTTTTACTAGAAGAGAAAATAATATATACTTATTGTGCATATACAACTTCTCTTTTTTACTTAGAAATCTTAATTAATCCCTGCCATTAGCATATACAAGTTTATCAAAATAACAATTGGACTAGAGATCAACTTAGTGGCAGTGTCTGCATAGCAAGCATAAGCACTGCATTTGATACACACAGCCTGATTTCAGTTGGTTGTCTCTGTAAATACAAAACAGTAAACTAGTACTCCGTTACCACCACTTTGCATCATTCATTTTCTATACTTATACTTGTACCAACCCCCCAAATAAATCAACAGCCAACACCAAAATACAGTTAAATTTAAACTATCAAAACTCATGAACAGATGGGCGAGGTGGTATACTCTGTTAATCCCAATACTCCAGAACCAGAGGTGAGCAGATCCCTGAGTTGGTGGCCAGCCAAGTCTACACAGTGAGTTCCAGGACAGCCAGGGTCACATTGAGACCCTGTCACAAGAAAATAGAGCACAGAAAAGAATTAAAAATAGGAATAATGGGAGGTGGGCACAGAATGCCTTGGTATCAAAGTCTTATGTTTAGTTTTGCAATGCAGTTAAATTGGAGTAGGCATGATGATATAAGACTGAAACCCAGCATTTAGGAAGCTCAGATGGGAAGGATGCTGAGTTGGACAAGGTGGCTAAATATCAAGACTCTGCTCCCAGCCCCCACCAGGGAAAAGGGGGATATTTAACAACCTGAATACAGTTATTACAAAGGAATGGAGAGTACCTCAGTAAGGAGCATTCTCCTCCTAAACATGAAATCAACTTCTGTAACAAAACTAGGAGGAGGTAACTAAATGAAGAGGAAATAAACAGGACAAGCTTCTTCCCTTTTTGAACAAAAAAAAAAAAACTTATTACAAAAAGCACCTGACACTTCAATCATTTACCAGCTGTTAATCCAAAGCAGCTAATCTCCACACAGAAAGGAAGGAGCAGCCTGCTTCAAATTAAACATGCCTCCTCCCAAATCTTCTTTACCTAAACACCTCAACATTATATAACAAAATAACCCCGCTACTGAGAGCCACCCTGGAAATGTGACAAATTCCCTGAGTGTGTGACAGTCCTTTCAAGGCAAACCCTTACACCAAGTAGACACGACAAATCTAGTCTAGAGTGCTTAAGTTTTATCTTATAAATTATCAGTTTTTCATTTTGCAATTTGTAACAGCACTCTTTCCAAGCACACCATCACTTTGCTTAAAGTTTTAAATTATCAATCTAGAACAAAGTCACTGGAAATATTGTAACACAAGGTGCACAAAGTAAAAACACCCTTCCTTTGTCCACAAGAGCAACAACCAGGCACTCCTGGAATCCTCGAGCTCTTCAGAATACAAATTCACAAATTTTATCTAATTATACATACAAATTTAAACAAGCAAATAAGATCTATCATTGAGTTTTACAGCCTGCTTTTTGCACTGATGGACTGAATACAGTCTTCTAAGTTTAAATAAGCTGGTTCTTTAAAATGGTTATAAACAAAGGTATTTTTCATCATTCATATGTTGGTAGGTATTTCTAGAAGGGAATTCTATTTTTTTTCTGCAATGAATAATTTTGTGCAGACATGTTTGTGTGTTTTCTATAAAATAGTTTAGAAATTAAAATGCTGAATTAAAAGATATTCATTATAATGAGAGCCCTTCCTTGTCAAACGTCCTATCCATTTTCCTATCCATTCTCATTTTGTTGTTATATTGGAACACAGTGGTAATATTCCTGGGGCCTTCAGTAGTAAGTTCTGTTAGTTCCTATGTTTCATCTGGTTTATATTTTTAACCTTTTATCATTTGTCATTTTACATTATGTCTTAACTTGTATTGGAAACTTGAAACCATAAGTTTTTATTTGTTAGAATTGAGAACAAATTCAAAATTAGATAAGAGAGCTGAAGAGTCCAGTGGTTAAGAGCACCAGCTGTTCTTCAGAAAGCCAGGTTCAGCTCCCAGCACCAACATGGATGGCACTGACAGCTGTGTGTAATCTCAGTTACACATCTAACATCCTCTTCTGGCTTCCCTGGGCACCAGCAGGCACACACATGGTACACAGATAGATATAAATGCATGCCAAAAACCCATAAACATAATAAATACACTTTTTAATAATTAGATGGTAGACATTTAATTTGCACATGACCAAAATTTCATGTTACCCTCTCAGAGGTCCTTCATGTTTAAGAATACCAGACCATAATTCTGAACAGATAAAGTATCACTGTTATCAGTAAAATACTAAAAGGCTCCCTATTTGTATTCTTATATGAAAAGAGCCTTAAGAAAAACCAAAAGGGAATTAGATCAAGAAACTGGGACGATGTCAATGTTTTCATAAATAGTATAATTTAAAAAAACAAAAAACAAGTTTTGCTAACATTCACTCATTATACTAGACCTTTGTCATTCCATACCCACAGTGAGTTGACTACAAGGATATAACTGACTTATCCCGAATATTTCCTCTTCTTTCTGGGTCTACTATCTTTAGCTATCTCTCTTCTACTATTAATTATAAGTCAGTTATCATCATTTCAATAAATTATACAAAATAGGCATATTACCTAAGCCAAGTCAAAATGACAAAAAGAGATCTTATTAGAAGAACTAGAAAAAAGAAGGTGGAAGAATGGTGGCACAGGCCTTTAAACCCAGCACTTAGGAAGCAGAAGCAGACAGATCTCTGTGAGCTGGAGGATAGCCAGAACTACAAAGTGAGATTCTGTCTTGACAAACATCCAAACAAACAAGAGGTGGTGGAGAGACTTCTATTCTTTCTGCCTCCCTGTCCCCACCCCCATCTTTCCTAAGGTGTAACAGAGAAGAGTGCCTGGCTAAGATGCAGAGTGCAATGGAAGCCTAAATGCAAGGGGTAAAAAGGAGGGTGCTGAGAGGAACTTACACACAAAAGGAACAAGGAAAAGTAGAACTATAACAAGCAGCAACTTACTGTGCCCCCGAGTGGAAATATGCCCCATTTCTCAACCACGTGTGCCTATGTAAATTGGAATTTTGTCCTCTGAAGCACCCTAACTCCTAGCTAAAACTTTTATAGATTGGTCTTCAAATTCAAGCATTACTTTTATCAAGTTCCAGCAAGACTACTACAAAAACTGTGATAAACAATGATAACTGTGCTATCTGAACAAATAAGATTAGTTCCACCAAATTTAAGATTTAAAAATTCCCCTTTAAATATTCTGACAATAAATATTTTAACATAGAAGCTCAGTTCAGTACAAAATCTATTTCCAAGACCTGGAAATTCTCAAGTTCAGTGCATCAGAAAGCTTCTTAAACAGTAGCTATGAGGGAAGAGTGCAAGTGGAAAGCACTGAATACCCAGGCCTTGTTTGTTTTGTCACTGAACCATTTTATTCAGAGGCTTGAAGGTAGAGAGGCACCAAAGAAGATGCAGGCTCTGGCTGCCTGGACAGGATCACCCTTTGCTGAGATTTAAGGATTTTAAATGCCTTTCTGCAATTAAAGTTGATTTTACTCAATATTCCCCAAGGATACAAGGCAATGATTTAACTAAAATATTAGTTCTCTAATTCAAACCAATTTGGAAAAAAAAACAAGGTTTAATCTGTACAATATTATTTTTTATTAATATTAAGCTGCTTAACATGTAACTTCATTTGTACAAAGTGAAAAATTAGTTAACTTACCTCAACTGTTTCGCGTAATTCTGTTCAATTTCAATCCTCTCTTTAACAAACTTGGCATATCTTTCCAAGAAGTCAATTCCCCATTGTGTATGCTTGTCTAAGCTATCGAACTGATCCTGGAAAAGGAAAGCAAGAACAGGCTGAACAGGTTGAAATTGTGTCCACAAATATTTTAACCACTTTCCAATATTTGTACAGAGAAATAATTAAGTATAAAATATAAAAGGAAACCCCTGGCTCCGCCCATCTTTTTCTAAATCAGGACAAATGCTAGAGGACCACCTTTGGTCTACAACTGTAGCTCTTCCTGGATTATCCTTTGCAGATATTTTGTAGCACAAATAATAAAAACCCAGAGATGGATATTGGGGTTCAACCTGAAGATCAGAAAAGCAAAACAGCTAGCCACTGGCTTTTACCTCTGCCTCAGACCAAAATGGGCACGATCCTGTCTCCAGGAATCCTGAAGACCCCCCACTCCACTGAGTTCCTGTCTCTTCTCCTTTACATTCCTCTCTCTGCTCAGACATTTGGGCTGTGTCTCCACCTCCCTAGTGCTGGGATTAAAGATGGGTGATCCTAAGTGCTGGGATCACCTCTGTGTGAGCTCTGTTTCTGTTTAAGACAGAGTCAATCTTGTGTAGCCCAGGGTGAACTCACAAAATCCATCTGCCTGTCTCCTTAGTGCTGGGATTAAAGATGTGTGCCACCACTCCCTGGCCTGTATGGCTGACAAGTATGACTGCTTTCTGCCCTCTGATCTTCAGGCAAGCTTTATTTATTAAAATACAAATAATATACCACTGTAGATTTGTCTTGCCAAGTCTCCATAACCACAGAAGCCAATTATTTTAAAGCAATCTCTCTAGAGTGTACTCATCACTCTGTGCACAGAATGCTAGCGCTGAGCTTATAAAGTAGTCAATTTCTAAGACTGTAATAATGGCACACACACCCTTGTCTAGAACTAGGAGGAGGAAACAGAGGAAACAACTGTAAAGCTAGGCTCAAAAACCAAAGAAATGGAGCAGCCAAAGGAGAGAGAGATTGTCCTTTGGGAGGATAAAGCCATCAGGCTAGAGGAATGACAGACAAGCTCACCGCTTGCTCCTAACTTCTGAAGGGAAGATGTTACCCTTTCGTCTCACACCTTGACTTCGGACACTTTCTATGAGCCTGAGCTCAGAGAAAAAATAGTTCCCACTCCTTTCCTTTCTGATGCACTTTTTTGATCCACTTACTGTGAAACCATCTTATTCTCACTCTCAAGAGTCTTGTGTTCCCAGTTCCTAATTGCCTGTGCAGTCCAGGTTCTGTCAGTAGTAGAATTTCACCCATCATCATAGGAAAAGGTAAAGTTAATAAAGCAAAAAAAAAAAAAAAAGGAAAAGGAAAAACAAACAACAACCCTTTCTTTGTAAACATGTATGTATGTGTCCTGCTGGTTCTTTCTCTGGAGAACACTTGAGGAAACTTTACGAACTTTGAAATAAACAGAACTTGGCAGTCACTGTTTTGGCCTAAGCTCCTCTACTAGCTCTCAAAAAACCAAACCAAAATGGATTTGCTCGAGCTGAAGGTCCCTGCCCGCCACGCCCAAACGAAGTTACCCATCTGGCCTGAGAAGTCAGGAGAGGGAGAAACCGAGACAAATAGTAATAACCAAGCCCCTAAGCATGCCAGTTTTAACCTGCACAAGCGCTTCAGCAACTCCCACAAGGAAAGTAACATTTAAACCTTCAAATTGCCTTTGCTCTGTTCTGCTTTCTCAGCCCTTCTCTGTCTGCAGGACCACCCGCTCCTTGTGTTTTATGGAATCAAGTGTTGCCCTGCAAATCAGGTCAATTATAATCTTTTAACTTTTTTTGTCTTTTGACAGATTTGCTGCCAATAAATGATAAAGTATTTGTAAATAATACAGTATTTGACACAGATAATAGACGCAGTCCCAACCATTCATCTTCAAAATGCTTTCTTCATAATTCAGAGTTCTTTGAAAAAGCAACTAATCACTAACCATTAAAAGTTCCCTTTATCTTCTGAAGATACAAAAATTATCAAAATTACATATTATGTGAGCCTATAACTGACAACCACTTATTTAAAAAGGGAACATCTTTACAGCACCCAAGAGATAAACAGTGAATTTATGAGAAACAGATTTTCAAGGGTCCCTCCTAATTCTTCTCGGGAACACTGTAAACACTTTGCCTTCCATATGCTATGAAAGTATTATTTCTGTAAGATTAACTATAATAACAATATAGCTCAGTGTTCTATGGACTCCCCTCATTCATTTTCTCTTTACCTGTAAATTACAAAGAGAATAAATTTCAACCTTATTCCACCTTCCCTTTTAGAATTCCAGTCAAAGCACAGGGCTAGTGACAAAATGGAACCAGTCAATACCATTTTACTGGTAGTTAACATAGTTTTTTCAAAGAACATTGGTTTTTGTCAAAGACATTTATTACTGAGAATAAACAAATATTCAATACATCTTTTCTTTAATGGCTCACAAAAAAGTGGTTCTAAATATATGTGCATACTGAAACACAACCTAACAGACATCATAAGCTGAGAAATATTAGCTATATCTGTAATATATTGTATTAATATAACTTTAATCAAACTACCCAATCAGCTGTATGACAAGACTGTGGTGCATTTTACTATTGTTGAAAATAAAAACTAAAAATGAAACATTCCTTTCAAGGCTACTTTGGAGACAGAGGCAGAAGAACAACTTGGGTCCAGGAATTTTTAGAGGTGTTTTCTATGCAGCTTCTAAAGTACTTGGCTTGTTGCTAATGAGCTGACTTGGAGCTGGAGGTAGTTTAAAGAAATCTTGACGAGGTTGAAATTTTCAGCATTCTTAGGTGAAGAGCGGCTAGATAGTGATTTCAATAACCAATGATTTAATCAATGATGTCATGGAACATCCATAAAAACCTAAACAATATGTTTAGAGAGCCATGTGCAACAGGGACCAAGGGTCTCACTTGCACTCTGAGCCTCTCCAAACCTCATCTTATGTGTCTTTTCATATGGCTGTTTACCTGCATGTATCATCATCAAGTAATATGTAAGTGTTCTGAGTTTTGTGAGTCATTACAGCAAATTACAAAACTTGAGGAGAAGGTCATAGAAACACCAGACTAAAGTCAATTCATTCAAAAGCGCTAGAGGCCCAGGAAGCACCTAAGTTAGAATTAGTCCTAAAGTGGTAAGCCTTTAAAGTTATGAGGTCTTTTCTTCATTAAAAACAAAAACTAGTTTTTTTCTCAAAATACAGTAAGATGACAAACATTATCTTGTCATTTCTTAATGTCTACCTATGCTCAATGTATTAAATTTAACATAATACCTCTTTAAATCCAAGACACCAGTGTCAATTCATGTTTTACACACTAGTAGAGTTTTAGATAATATGAAGAATTCTAGAGTTTTCTGCTTAGCTCAGTGGATCATCTTGTATGTTCTTTTCTTAAGATTCCTACTTTAAATAATGAACTGTATTGTCTGCTCTGTATTAAGTCCCTATTCCCCTGCTGAAATGTTACTGAATTTTTCCAGCAGGCTGACAAGGGAGAATCAACTATGACCAAGGCCAGCCTAGGCTACACAGTGAATTCAAACCCAGTCCAGGTACATATGCGGAGACCTTGTCTCAACAATAAACAAACCTGCTTTTAAAGTACATGCTATTTTAACAGTCAAAGGCATTCATGCTGTAGATTCAGCATCTAGAGTCTTGGGCTTTTATATATGACCATTAGCTTCCCCCTCAGCCACGCTGCCCCTGAACCTGCCTGATCTCACCTAATCTGATACATGAAAGTTTTAAAATTCAACTAATCACACTAGTGAAACAGACAAATTTCATTATTAATGGCTAAATTACAACCTTTAAAATCTTTTAAAATATAATTCTCTTTTACAAGGTTTTATAGTTTGTAAGGTTTATTTTATACATTTTTTGTTTTGTTTTGGTTTGTTTTTTCAAGACAGAGTTTCTCTGTGTATCCCTGGCTGGCCTCTTAGAGATCCCCCTGGCTTCTATCTCCTGTGCTAATATTAAAGATGTGTGCCACTACCCCCGGCTATTTTTGCTATTTTTAATTAGGGTGTGTATGTGTGTATGCATGCGAATACAGGTGTCCAAAGAGTCTGGGTGCATCAAATCCCCCTGAACTAGAGTTACAGGCAGTTGTAAGCCTCCCCATATGTGCTGAGAACAGAAAGTACTCTTAACTTCTGAGTCACCTCTCTAACCCACATTTATTAATTTTTGACAAAAATCTTATATATATAATATATAATTCTAATTAGTTTTTTAATGCAGAGTCACAAATAGCTCTAGTACGTCTCAAACTTACTATGTAATTGAGGATGATTCTGAATTTCTAATCCTATTTTCACCTCAGGAGTGCAGAGACTGCAGGTGTTGTCATCATGCCCATGACCATAGCTGCATACAAGCTAAGCAAGTACCTACCAGCTATATTCTTCACCATACAACTTTTAATCATTAATGTAAAAACTCAGAATTAGTACTGGAGAGTTGGACCTGGAGAATAAAGGAAGATCAAAAGTTCAAGACCAACTACACAGTGAGTTCAAGATCTGCCTGGACTAAACAGTAAGACTCTGTTTCAAAAAAAAACAAAACAATCAAAATAGAAACAAAAGTACTAGACAACTAACAAGCAGAAAAATTAAAAGTGCAATAATTACATTAAATATATTTTTACTAAGGTTTTACTGTATTTTAAAGTAAATAGGTATCAAACATATGTCACCTTTATTAAACAGAACAAAAATCAGTGTGAAAACGTAGCATGGAGGTAAGAAAAAGTCTGGTTCTGAGTGAAACAGACTTTGCATGATAACCATTGGAAACAAGAATAATATCAGATTTGGGAGGAAAAACAGTTAAAAACAAGTCTCAAGATAGAAACATTCTACTATGCTATAACCATATTCTATAGGTTTTCTTCTACCTCAAATAATAAATCTACAAGTTAAAAAAATCATTTTTAGAAAGTTAATATATTTAAAACGTAAAAGAAATTCTTTACTTTTAGGTTAAATTTTGCACAATTCACTAAGTTGTAACATCTTGGGCTTCAAACAGACACATTAACTGCAATATATTAAGAAATAAAGCCTATAATCCTAGAACTCAGGAAGATAATACAGAACAATTACATGGAGCTCAAGGCCAGCCTCAAGTATAGGGAATATCAGGCCACCAAACAATAATATACTTGAAAAACTAAAATATTTGGTAAATACATGCTCATTTTAAATTCTTGAATTTTACTAATTATTTTACTTGGATCACTGTTAAGAAGAACCAAAAATCACATTGGTTGGCTAACTGAAAGATGTTGGAAACTGGATCTCACAATCCTCCTGCCTTAGCATTCCCATAGTTGGATAAGCGTGCCCTACCAAATCCAGCTCACAGGTCAATTTTGCGGAAACAAAAGAGTATCAATTATGAAGTTGGTCTAGTTATTCTAAATCCAAAAACATTAGATCATTGAATATTGTTTGCTGTTACATAACAATCTTCAATCCGTTTAATTTTTCACTTATGGAACTCAAAAACAAATGCTAAACCCAGAAGAGATGACAAAATGAACTTCCTCTGAAACTGTGGCATGTGAAAAGCTCTTAACTGGTGTTTCAATCACTCTTTTTATATAGTGCTTTAGAATTTACAAAGCTTTGCATATATTACTTACATGTCACTAAACAGTCTTTTCAAATACAGCATTTTACAAATGTGTACAGCATGTTTCTGAAATTGAGAAACACCCCCAGTATTTTCACTCTAAATTTCATTTTCTTTTTATTTTAAGACATAATTATTTGTTCAAGGTTAATAAGTAAATTTATTAGGACATAGTGGCCCTAGACATCTCATTTTGATATAAGATCACACAGCTTCCTACTCTAACCTTGCAAATATACTAGGGGGAAGGACAGAGACAATCTAAAAAATGTGATTAATAAAACCACTCTGAAAACATATGAAAAATGAAATTTATGCCCTGGCAAAGCTGAAGTACGCATGAGCAGCCTGAATACAGCAGTTCTGTTGACCTTGTCCATATTGGGTTTCATGGTCTAAGTTGATGAGGACAACTGACCAGGTCTCTTCCTCCTGAAAACATCTACAAGTTAGAAATAAGAATAAGAATATTGGGCTGGTACGCTGGCTCTGCAGATAAAGGTGCTTTGGCACCAAACCTGCCACCTGAGTTTGATCCCCAGAACCCATGTGATAGAAGGAGAAAACTGACTCAGGCAAGTTGTCCTGACTTCCTTCGGAAGCTGTGGCATTCTCGTGCCCACTCACAAACACACATACGCATGTAAATAAATAACAAAAACTGAAAATACTGCATCATCAAAGCAGGCAACTTAGCATCATTCCCTTGTTCTTGCTCTCTCCAGCACGTCTTCTCATTCCAGATTACTAGTTGAGTCTAATTTCTTTGTTCCTGCCTTAATCATTCTCTCTTCCTTTCAAAGGCATTCATTCATACTACAGCTTCTATGAAATGAATCCTCCCCATTAGCGGCGTGCCCTCAACTAATCTTTTGTCATATTAAATTCAAGACAGCTTTTCTGCTTCTTTTAGGCATTTCTTTTTAATTTTGTAAAATATTTCAAGTTAGCTTATTTTATTTACCTCAGAATAAGGAAAATATCCTAAGAGCTAGCTAGAATTAGCATCAAAATTAAATGTTCCATACTATGCAGTGTAACTCAAATTGTTTGTTACTCCCAATAATCTACTATAATATGTGCTAGCTCATAAATATATTTATTCAAACTATTTTCATCTAATTTTATATCTAATTCAGCATAAACTACTACAAAACAAGTTTTTTCAAGTCACTTTTAAATATGCAATTCTTGTTTTTATAATTACTTTGATACAACCTTGCATCCAAATGAAGTCCCAATAAAGTACTCTGGTAAAGAACCAAGGGACACTGCCTTTTAAAGAAGACTTTTGTTTTTAACTGAAAAGTTGAATAATGACTCTGTTGTCCTAGTTTAGACTTACTTTATGGCTCTGATTTGGCTGCCAGAGTTTCTCCAGCACTTCTGAATACCAAACCACTACACTAAAGACATTTAAAAGACCTAACAGGGCTGACTTTTCTCCTCTAGTTCCTATGGACTGCAGAAAGATTTTCTGTTTGCTTTTATCACATAAAGCTAAGAAATCAATTATGCCACAGAGTCAATTAATAACAGCTACACACAAAGAAAACTAAACAATAATGTATTTTTGTCTAACAACTTCATTATTCTGATGCTTCCTTAGGTAGAATTACAAGTTGTATATCTGGACAACTCAAGCATCTTTAAACTTAAGTTTTTCAACTCAATTCTCAATTAAGCTCACAGTGACTTCAATTTTGATACAAACTATCCTTACCACAATTTCCTTTGTAGCTTCTCTTTCTAACACTGACTACACTTCTACCTACCTCAGATACCCATTCTTATGGCTATTTCCATTGTAGTTAACAATCCTACAACATACCCCCCACACACACACCTACATGGAAGTTCAAGAATCTCATTCAGATGGCTTGTTCTATCTGTTTCCCCTCAAAACCCTAGTCCTGCAATTGTTTGACCCCACAGAGACTAGTACTAACATACTACTTTTATTCCCCCTTCTTCATTTCATCTTTACACATGTCGGGTTCCATAAATCATCATTATAATCACTTCTTGCAAATATTGCTCACTGTCCTTGCCACTGTCAAATTTTAACACTGATCTTATATTCAGCTTTTAATCAACCTTTCCTCAAACTACTGTAGAAAGGTAAAGATAAAGAATCACGTTGACTGGTCTGAAATTTCTGTCTACTAAACTAAGGGGTCTTTAATGCTACCCAAGTGGAGCCCATTCACTATCCCATTATGCAAGCCAACTATCTCATACCTTATTCTCCTAAACCACCTCCCACCCACTCCACTCAGAGTCAACAACTCTACTTCCTATTTCACTAAAAAAGAGAACAATCGAAGACTTCTATTCTGAAATGGGATACAAACATGAGAAGTTAGCAAAATTAACATACACTGTGAAGATTACCTACAGAGACACAATATTCCTTTTATATACAGATATTTAGCAATAAATATGCTTAAAGGCTAAGTACACACGTATGCACACGCACATATGACTTTCACAAGAAACTACATTTACTGTAAAAAAAGTTTTAGCCTCTTATGTAATCTTCTGTGACCCAGAAATCTTCTCCAATGCACCTCCAAGATGTTCTGTAACTTCACTTATCAAAAGGTGGGAGGAGCTGGAGCTTGCATTAGCAGCCTCTTGTAATGTAGCTCGAAAGCAACCAAAACAGGTAGGGCTAACGCCAAGACATTTTAAGATTCACTGTCTCTTGTGAATCCCACACCCACATTTGGGGGTGTCTTATTCTTTCCCCGAATGCTTCTCTTTTTAATACTCCTTCCCCCTTAAAACACATGTTAATCTCTCCTCCTAATAAACTCCACTCTCTTCATACTGGCTCACCCCAAAATTCTTTCTTGCAGCAAAGTCAAGAACCCTAGCTTCATCTGATGAGAGGCCTCTGCAAAGAACTCCTCCAACTGGTGCTGGCTGTAGCATGGAGCTGTGTCTAGCCTATCTGGCAAAGTTCTACACTGATGAGAGAGGCCATGTTTCGCAAAAGATGGAAAAATTTGGGAGTGTTACTTGAGATTGTCCACTGACCATCACATGTACATACATGTGTACCCACACACAAAATAAAATATATGAGTGTGATCCCCAATCCCCCCTCAAAAAAAAAAACCTTAATGTGCTATGAATTAGCATCCTCAGGACACATTTTCCCCTACTTCTTTACTGAAAAATTTCATCTCTCCCCTAAAGGTAACACTTTATAGATGCTAATCTTTTCTGTTTTCCTGAACATAAACACTGCAGTGTAAAAACTGTATCAAGTTATTAAGTGGTAGATAGCTCAATGGGTGGGCAGCACATACAGCATGGGTATCTGAGACAAAGGAATGCTCCCAACTACTACCTTACAGGTCAGCACACTACTCAGTTTACAGATAGTTTATTTCTCAAGTTTTTCCATTTAATATCTCAGCCCTTGGCTGACTGTGGGTAAGTGAAATTGCAGAAAATAAAACCACAGATAATAAGAGACTACTGAATCATCTCCCTGAGGCTGACATTTTATCCTGAGACCACAGAACATAATCAGCGCACAGAGAAGCCAAGAGCAGAACTGGTCTTTATGTGTATGCTTTGTATTTTTAACACTGAAATTCTCCACAACAGTGTCAGCTTCCTTCTGCAGGTTCCTCTTTGATTTCTTGGCATTCTCTGTTGGGTTCATTCTCTTTTTCACTCTGGCCTGACTTTCCCTATTCCCTTTCCAAACCAGATTCTTAATTTCCTCGGTAAGTGCAAGTATAAAATCTAATCACAGGCATTTAATGGATATAAAGGGCTTTAAATATTAGTGTTTGTGGATAAAGAAACTCAAGCATAAAAACTATTTGCCTATGGTAACAGAGCTAAGTAATACAACGGAATCAAAGATCCATGAGTCTTAAGTTCCCATTTTCTCACTTCAACTCAGTCCACTTACTTAAATAAATACTCTTAAGCTACATTTGTTATTTAGAAATCAAATAGGCTTCCTGGTGCTAATCTAATCTGAAGGGATACTTAGCTGTTAGTATATTCTTGGGAATAATTCCAAGGAGTGACCTCATGCTACTCTTACCATGTAATTATGGTTAAATGCTGAGATAATTTAGTTCTACCCATTTATGTTGCTGTAATTTGAAAGAAGCAGAGTTGACCCAGACAATACTTTATGCCTTATTTTCATTAGTTTTATTAGAAAATCTTAACATTTACAATTAAGAAATTATCATTAATGAATTATATCATAGAAGATACATATGCAAGTATTTACTTCTATCTGATGAATTAGGTAGCTGGTTAGAAGTTATCAAAATAGGCTGACCCTCCCATCCACACCCAATTCCATCCCACCCCAGAGACCTCCAGTTGGCTTTGGAAAGCGAGGACAAGATGGTACTCGGGCTTCACTAACACTCATGAGGAGAAAGCTCTTTCCTTCTGGTTAAGTACGGCCATTACCGTTCTTATGACATTTCTGTGACAAAATGCCTGACAAGAACAATTTAAGGAAGGATCCGGCTCCAAGGAAGAGAGTATAGTCCATTACAGAAGGGAAGCCACTAACTGTGGCAGGAACATTAGGCATCTGGCCACTTAAATCTGTCAGGAAGCAGAGAAATGAAAACTGGTGCTCCTCTCCCTTTCTCCTTCCTGTTAAATTGGGAACCCAAACAACAGTGTGGCACTGTCTACATTACAGCAGTTGGTCAGTTAAATCTTTAGGGAAACACCCTTGTAGTCACATGCAGCAGTGTTTCCATGGCAAATTTAAATACTATGAACTTGACAAGTAATAATGCCATTTGTTTTATAATTTATTTATCTTCAATTATCTTAACCTAGTAACTCCATTACATGATTTTTGATTAAAGAATGGGACCTGAGTTCTACCTCTGGCCTGAGTAAATACACAATTCTCTAATATGCTCAAAATTACACTATTGTTCCCTCCTGCAGAAGTTAAACACCTAAAGAGGAACCTGCCCTCAGAAAAACTGTCTATTCCAGAAGCTTCACACACACACACACACCCCTCTGAAGACATACTGAGAAGAGCAACTATCCCCTTAATGACATTGAACTTATATATGGACATCCCTCCCTTGATCTAGCTGCTAACAGACCTGCACTGCTCAACATGCCACTGACCAAAACCACAAGCTCCTTGCCTTGCCTGATATGCTGACCATTCTTCTCAGTCTCTTGCTCTGTCCCTCCAAGGCCATGCAGTTGCTTGTGGCTCTCCATTGCTAAACCTACCTACTTTCTCAACCTCTAACTTGAAATTTAAATGAAATTATTTATTTCCCTCCTCTGGGGACCAGCACAGATCTCCAGTTTGACTGTCAGGTTTTGTTGGTTTGTCCCCCCCCCCTTTAAAATCAATAAGCTGTCCTCAAGTATCCTAGGTCCACTTCCAGTTTTTTTAAGCTATCAGACTAAGAACCCACAAACACAATACTGTGCTCCCTAAAACATCTTCATGACCCCCAAACAGAAATATATGCATGTTGTAGTTAATATTTTCCTCTCCTTTCCTTTTTTACTAAAGACTTATTTTTACTTTATGTCTATGGGTGCTTTGCCTACACGTGTCTGTACAGCACATGCATACAGTGCCTAAGGAACCCAAAAGAAAGTGTCAGATCTCCTGGACTTGGAGTTAGAGACAACTCTAAGCTGTCATGTAAAGCTGGGAATCCTCGAAAGAAGCAGCAAATGTTCTTAACCTCCAAGCCTTCTCTCCAGCCCTATTTCCCTTTTCTTACAGGACTTAACTTGATTGCAGTAATAGCTGGAAGCATCACGTCAATAAATTCTCTTGCACAGTAACAAACTATGCATTCCTGATTCTACCATGACAGTGTTCTGAAAAACTAGAATCCTTTTTTCTTTTCTCCCCACTTGAAACATGAGTGCGCTTAACAGTCATTCAAAAGTTCTTGCTTGAAGCAGCCCAATAAAGAAAAGGTGCATTAGGCTTCAACTCTATGCTAAAAGAGTATGAGTTTAAGGACAAGGAACTCTACCAGGCCCTGAACAAATGCGGAGGATCTTGTATCTCACAAAAGCCCAGATTATTTTCTATCAAAATGGGGTATATCTCCAGGCATGGTGGTGCACACCTCTAATTCCAACATTTGAGAGGCAGAAGTAGGAGAGTCCCTGAGTTTGAGCCCAATCTGGACTACATAGAGAGGCCCTGTATCAAAACAAAATAAATCTACCACTATCAAGCTTATAACCTGGTAGGTAGCTACTGTTAGTGCTGTGAGCTTTTATTCCAATTGTATGGGAGGAGGTAACTGATTTTTCTATATTAGTTAGAAAATTTTAAATAAAGCCGGTAAGCTTATTATGTGGAAACTTGCATTAGAGATTTAATAAATTGCTTTCTTAAGATTAGGAGGCTTTAAGATTAAAGGACCATGAGAGAACCCAATTTACAAGACTCCTAAAGCCACTGGTTAGAAAACGGAGATACCTAAAGGGAAGTACATACTAATGCATGAAGTGTGGAAAAACTTGGTTACCAGCTAGTGGCATTATTTTGGGAGGTTATAGAAACTTCAGGAGGTAGGGCACAGCCAGAGGAAGAAAAGCCTCTTTCTGATGTTTTATCGGGCCTCTGGCCCTTTCTTTCTCTTTGCATCCTGACCACTATGGAATAAACAGCAGTGATGCTCTGCCCAATTGCATAGGATGAGCAACCTTGGACCAAATTCTCTGAAAACATGAGCCAAAGCAAGTCTTTTTCACTTGTTTCGGTCAAGTATTTTAACTATGCTGACAACAACAACAACAACAACAAAAAACTAGCACACAGAGATATTGTAATTTGTTCTCTAAATACATGACTTAAAAGGATGCATACAATAATCAAGGAAATTCCTCTTCCTCATGAAAGTTCTTACTTAACTTTTGCTTTGCTCATTTTCATTTGGTAAGTTAGATTCTATTTTTCATTAGGAAAACTAAATCTATAGATAATTCCCAATATTATGATTTGAACTTTAAATATTCCCAAATGCCCATTTGCTGAAAACTTGGTTCCCAGCATCTAACACTAACAGGAAGTGGTAGAACCTTTAAGAAGGGACATCTCATAGGAATTTGGGAACAAATGCCCTTGAAGGGAATATTGGGACCCTAGCTCCTTCCTTTTTATTCTGTTCATTTTTGCTTCCGGACCATCTGAGGTTAGTAGCTTTACTCTATCAGCATTCCCCACCACAATGCACTCACTCACTACCTGGTCAGATGTCAACCAACTCTGCCCTGAAACCTCTAAACTTCCAGGTACTTGTCACTACTGTGGAAGGCTAATGTACATTTCTTTCTATCGTTAGCTATCAACTTATAATACTCTGCATTATTTTTACCTGGCTCCTAAGCTCAATTCTTTCAAGGCTGGGAGTAAAGTGTGTGGGTAAAGTGCTTTACTCTGCAAGCATGAGGACCTGAGTTCAGATTCCCACCAAGCATGTAAAGCCAGGTATTAAGAATGCATCTCTAGTGCCAGTGCTGGGGAACAGGCTTTGGGGGCTACCTGGCAGCCAGCCAAGCCAAAAGGATGAGCTCTGGGTTCAGTGAGACCCCCATCTCAAAAAATTAAGATAGAGAGCAAATAGAGGAAGGTACTTGACAGTGACATCTAGTCTCCCTGTTGTAGAAGGCCGCTTGTTTGTTTCCTGGCTGCCCAGACTCCCAAAATAGTCACACAGAAACTGTATTATTTAAATCACTACTTAGCCAATCACTTAAGCGTATTGCTAACTAGCTTTTATATCTAGAATTAACCCATTTCCAGTATTTCATATTAGACCATGAGGCTTGTGGCCTACCAGCAAGGTTCCAGTACATCTATCTCCAGCAGTGGCTCCATGGCTTCTCTTTGACTCCTCCTTCTTTCTCCCATCATTCAGTTTAGTTTTCCCTGCCTACCTCTCTCTAATTCTGCTCGGTGCAGGCCCAAGACAGTTTATTACCCAATAGTATTCATAGCATGAGGGGAATCCCACATCACATCCCCATTTAATCCTTTTTAGTTTGTTCACTAGATCTCTTGCCCTTTTCTCTTCTCCAGTACACTGCTTCAGAGAGTATTCCCTCTCCTGCACTATTATCTTTTCTCTAGATCTTTCTCATTCATAAACAGACCTGTAACATCTTCCATGCCAGTAAACTCCTTTCCCTCCTAGCCCCATTTTTCTGCCCCCTTTATTAACAACTTTCTCTAATGAGTCATTTTTCTGTACTCATTCTTTTTAAACCTTGCACTTACTTTTTTCTTACCCCCAAATGCTTTCATGGTGGTTTGAATGAGAATGTACCCCATACGCCTATATGTTTCAATACTAGATGGAACTGTCTGTGAAGCCTTGGGAGGCGTGGCCCTCATAGGAGCTTTGTCACTGGAGGTGAGCTTTGAGGGTTCAAAAGATTGATATCAATCCCACCTCCTGCTTGTGGTCTGAGATATGAGCTACGGCATCGTGGCAAGAACAGCTGAGACATCATACACTTTACCACTTTGGAACTATAAAAGCAATTTTTGCATCCTGTAGCAAGATTTAATTTATTTAATTTAATTAATAGAAACCCAAAGACAGAAACTGGGGTTCAATCTGAAGGTCAGAAAAGCAAAACAGTCAGCCAGCCACTGGCTCTTACTTTACCTCAGTCTGAAATGGCAAACCTGCCTTCAGAAATCTCAGAATGAGACTGACTGAGAGCTGTCTCCTCCCATTTTATAATCCTCTCTAGTTCTGGGATTAAAGGTGTACTCCATTATCCCCCAGTTTCTACAGCAAACTAACATGGCTACTGGGATTAAAGGCGTGTGTCAACACTGCCTGGTCTATAGGGCTGACCAGGGTGGCTGTTTTACTCTCCGATCTTCAGGCAAGCTTTATTTATTAAAATACAAATGAAATATTACTAAAGTATCCCCCCCATTTATCCCTAACTGAACCCACCCACCTTGAGACAGGGTTCCTTTGTTTAACAGTCCTGACTGTCCTGGAACTCACTTTGTAGACCAGGCTTCTGAAAATATTCTTAATTCACACCATTTGCTAATTCCAAACCAAAGAGAATTAATGTATATCCTAAAAATTCTCAAAAATAAAGATGCACTCACGCTTTATACGTATTTGTAACAGCCTGGTGCCACACAGTAAAGGATATTCCAACAACTCCCGAGGCTTAGGTAGGAGGTCACAAGTTCAACACCAGCCTAGACAACTTAGTAAGAAACTGTCACAACTTTTAAAAAGGCAAAAAGAGACTGGGGATATAGCTCAGTGGTAGAGAGCTTGTCTAGCATTTACAAGAACATGGGTTCAACTCCCAGTACCAGAACAAAGGAAGTTTGTTTCTGACAATGAAATAATTAGATGGTATTTATACTTATAATGGTATTTAGAATTACAGAAAAAATTAAAGTGGATTAAAGAAACAGATGAGGCAGAATATTAAAATTATAATTAACATTTTATTGCTTTTAACTTTCAAAGATAAAATGTTATAACTGTAAAATATATTAAGGCAGGATATGGTTACAGTAGCATATCTAAAATAGAAATAGAGATTTTTTTCAAATTTAACCAAAGAATTTATTCTGTTCATCTACCTTTATTACTAAGAGTAAAATCTTCTGTTTTAGAGTAAGTGGTGTCTTCTTTTAATCCACTCACGCTTCCTTTAACTCTCCTATCTGGGGAGTAGTAACAACTTTGTACTGTAACTTGCTTGGTACATTTAAAGGCTAAGTAAGAACTAGAAGAACTTTACAGTATTGGGTGCACCAAGAAGTCTGAGGGGTGAAAACAGCCTGTTAGCATACAGACAACATCTTCTACTATGTATGTAAGATTGAAGTTTTTATTCCAATAGGTAATTCAGCAATTGTTCTTATAAATAGCAAATACTGAGGCGGCACACATTTATAAGCAAGGCATTGGTTTAATTTTCCATCTACACAGGATACACTCACTTTGTATTATAGCCATCTATTCTCTGCATCTCCCTTGCCATCATTTACTCTCAAGACACAACCATCATTTGGGATTCTGCAGGACTATCTTATTTCTCAATGTCATTCATTCTATTGATCCTTGAAGCCAAATTTCACATTTTCTACCTCAATCATTTCAAAGTTCAAAGGCAATCGTGTAAGACAATATAGCAGGTAAGAGCACTGATTTGGGGGCTAGGGAGACAGCATGTACAGGAGATCAACTGATCTCCATACCCATACAAGAAATGCTGGGCAAACATGGCCGCCTGCCTCTGTAGAGAACTCAAAGGATGCCAGCGGGAAGACACAACCCCATGTCGGACTCAGGCTTCCACACATTACCACAGGAACTTAAGGTAAACTTTCGCATACTGAAAAGTTAACTGAGGTGAATACATAATTTTTTCCCCAAAGTTTTTACAAATGGGCTGAAGGTGTAGCCTTTTAGTTAAGCGTCCCTGAGGCCCAGTCTCCTCTCCTGGCTAAACTCTCTCAGCAATGTCTGCTGTGTACCACCTGCCTTTATAGAATCACTCTCCACCTGCACTTCTCTAGACCCCAACAGAACGCATCAGGGGATTCTCTTGTTTTCTATCTCTTCCTTGAGCTCAGGGTATGGGAAGGACAAACAGGATAAAAGTGAGGCCAAGGTTCTTACTTCCTTGGCACTCTGCCTATTGGGAACCTGCAAGTTTCCTATGTTCCTTTACTGAAAGTCACAGATCCTATCAGGTACGACTCAGTCAAAACTATATTGGGGCCTGGCAACTGTTTCCTTCTCTTGCCTTTAAGGTCTAAGCAGCAATAGTGCCATTCTGTTACCATGACAACTATACTGGCAAAATACTATTGGTATTTTTTGCTTTATTGTTAAGTCTCTTAGAGAGGACTAATATATATAGTGGGCAGTGTTATCACTGCCATCTTTACAATAAACTGACCAAGACCAAATTTATCCTCTTTAATTGACTTTAGCATGCTGTCAGAGTTCTCCAAAGGCCTTCAAACACCTAGCTTCATTCACATTTCACTTTTCTATCAATACTAGTTATTTTCCTGATACACACTACCACAGGAATCTAAGGTAACTTTCACGTATTTAAAAGTTAACTGAGGTGAATAGATAACTTTTTCCCGACGTTTTTACAAATGGGCTGAAGGTGTAGTCTTTTTGTTAAGTGTCCCTGAGGCCCTGGGTTCCAGTCACATCACTGGGGAAAAAAAAAGAAACAGGGAACAGGTACAGAAAAAGATGCTCAGGGGTTAGAGGGATGGTCCAGTGATTAAGAGCCCTGGCTGCTCTTCTAGAGGACCCAAGTTTGACTCTTGGCATCCACACAGTGGCTCACAACCTCCATAACTCCAGTTCTAGGCCTCTATAACTCCAGTTCTGTTGGCCTCTGTGGGCACTGCATGCATATGGTACCCATAATATGTAGGAGGGTCATCTATCTATGTGTCACTTTCATTGGTTAATAAAGAAACTGCCTTGGCCTTTTGATAGG
>LOEQ01000002.1:1241184-1254463 GCA_001685075.1 Bramus lutescens
ATTCTGGCTTGGTCAGCTCTCCGGGAGCCGATGTCACCCCTCACTGTGCCAAACACCCTGTTCAGAAACCGAGGCAGCTCTTGCCTCTGATAGGAATCTAGGATGCGGACCACCACTTCCTTTTTCTCTCTGCTGAGTTATTTCCCAGCCTGCCTCCACTGGCAGTCAGCAAATTTGGCTGGTGCTACTAAATTACCGAGTACAGTATGCTCAGTAACTCCCTAACATATGCTTTAGTATTAATTTAGTATTAATTGCTCGTTGCTTAAAACACACACACACACACACACACACACAATCTATAGTAGCGCACTCAGTAGTGAGTCACGACTGACTACCGAATGTCTCAAGGCTTCGTGTCAACATTGAAACTCCTCTCCTCCAGGACCTGCACTGGTGTCCTAGCTTCTTCCGCCCCAGCCTTCCTGTTTGCCCAGTTCTGCTCGCCGCCGCCGCCACCACCAACACCTGAGATCCAGGCAAACAGCCAGAGCTCTCCTGGCAGCGTAGCCACCACTCACCAGATTCTCTGCTGTCCTTTTCTGAGGTAGGCTGAGCAGAGGAACATTCTCTTCTAATTAGGCTAAGGCTGTTTTTTAAATGCTTTTGGAGAGTCTCTGAAGCCCGGTGTAAGTCATCACCCTGGTAATCTTAGTGCCTCCTGAGCGGCTAAGGCGGGACTCCTGGAGTTCCAGGCTAATCTGGGTTATAGAGTGTGCTGGGGTTGGGGTGAGAAGAGACTATCTTCCAAACATTGCCTAAGCAATACTTACTTTCCAATCTTTTTCTGTATTTCTCTAGTTCAAACAGAATTCTTTCAAACTCTGTCTCCGAACAGTGCTAATCTCCCCTGCTCTCACTCTAGATAGCATGAGTTTATGTAGCAATCAGAGGTTACACTAATTAGCGGTGGAAAGGACTTTCTAAGTGACTGTCTCCTTTAGAGCTGTTCCAGCGCTAAGATGTAGCCTACCAAAGTTCAACCATGTAAGTTAAGATGTAGGGACAGTAATGCAAACCAAATTCCCCTCCAAGAGGCAGAGGCAGTTGGATCGCTGATTTCAAAGTCAACCTGGTCTACTCGGAGTTCAGGACAACCAGGGCTGCATGAACCCTGTCCCAAACAAAACAAAATAAGTTATTAGTCATATTAAAACTATACTGACTACATAATTCTCTAATAAGGCAAATGCTTTGACTCCAAGCTGAGCCATTTTTCATCTTCCAAAACTTGTAAACATGACTATAGGACCCATCCGTGACAAGCTCAATAGAGAGCTGAGTCTCAGTAGTTTACCCTAAGGCAAGACCTGGTTCCAAGAAAGATCACCAAATGAGACCACCCAGGAAAACACCATCCAAAGGAAATTCCTGATGTTCCAACCATTGTAGATAGGATCACCTGCCAACACACAACCATCGCTTTTCACCACTACACCCCTAGACAATTGTCTGCCAATCAGGGGTTCTGAATCTTAGAAATCCCTCACCCCCACCTTTCCTACTATAAAAACCCAATCCCAACTGAGCTCGGGGCTCTCCAATCAGTCCAATTCCTTGGACACAGGGAGAGTCCAAGTTTGTAAACTTGTATAAGAATAATAAAGGCTCTTTGCTTTTACATACAGGACTCGGTCTCCTAGTTGGTCTTGGGGGACACGCCGTAATGGGGGCATAACAATGACTCCACCATTAAAACAACTCATTTTCTTACAAATGGAAGTAGATTTTGAGTTGGGGCCATGGGCAAAGCACTTGCCCAGCATGTGAGAAGTCGTGGGATTCAATCCTTATTTCTGAAAAAGACATGAAAAAAAAAACCTAGATTTGGTGTGATGTAGAGATTTGTCTATACTTGACTACACCTGGAATTAACCAAATCCCAAGCAGCTGGGTACACCTGTGTGGAATTTTTCCTACTTAAAACATGTGAAGTAGGAAAACCCACCTTTCTTAAGGTAGGAAGATCTACCTTAACTCCAGACCACAACTTTTATCACATATTCATTTTAACCACTGCAGCCTTGTCTGTTGTGTTCAGCATCTGGGATTTGACTTCCAGCACCATAAAAAAGGAAAAAAGTTCTTACAACAGAGGAATAAATATGTCTAGTGTTATATATTGTTTTTAAAAATAATAATAGAATTCAAAACATACCCTACCCTATATCCATATAGGGCCTAGTACGGACAAGCCCTGAGGCAGAAGTGCCTAATGGCCCCGGGGATCTTAAAGGGCCCTCCACATGACTCATGTGCGGCATGGTTGCATCATTACGTATAATGCAGCTGCGTGAGCCCTTGCACACATGCATGAGCCCCGTCATCCCCCTGTGCGCATGCTCTGGGTAGCCTTTAAAAGCTAGGCACGTCACCTTCAGCCCTCATCACCCCACTCCGCACACCTCCCACCCACGTCGACATCACCAGGGCCTATACACACACACACACACCATGAACTCCTAAGTGGATTTCTTGCGTGTTGTTTTTCCTTCTCACTCGCACCAGGTAATTTCACTGTGAATGCTTACATTACTACAAAAAGTCTTTCACAATTTTTGCAACCCTGTGTTTCCTTTTTATATTATTGTTTTTATTGAGCTCTATATTTTTCTCTGCTCCCCTTCCATCTACTTCCTCCCCTTCAACCCTCTCCCATGGTCCCCAGGCTCCCAATTTACTCAGGAGATCTTGTCTTTTTCTACTTCTTACGTAGATTAGATCCATGTATGTCTCTCTTAGGGTCCTCTTTGTTGTCTAGGTTCTCTGAGGTTGTGAATTGCAGGCTGTGTATTTTTTAATTTTACTTTGTTTTATTTATTTTTTTGCTTTATGTCTAAAAGTCACTTATGAATGAGTGCATATGGTATTTGTCTTTCTGGCTCTGGGTTATCTCACTCAATATGATGTTTTCTAGATCCGTTCATGCTCTTTCACAATTTTAACCAATTTTACACTGTATCCTTTCTTTTTTAAAAAACAGGGTCTCATATAGGCCAGGATGACCTCCAACAGTTACATAGCTAACACAGACCAGGCTGCCTTGAACTCCTGGTCCTCCTGCCTCTACGTAGGAAGGACTGATAGACCACTGTGGTTTGATACACGGTTTCTTTCCTGTTATGAAAAACTCTTTGATAGAGAGCATTTTTATTTCAGGCTTGCACTCCTGTTCTCCTGCCTTTCTAGAGGGCAGCCGTTACCTTGATACACTGTTTCTTTCCCACTATGAAAAACACTTCAATAGAGGGTATTGTTTTTCCTTCAGGCTTCTGTCCCAACTCCAGTCCCTAATAAACCAAGTGATATGCTTTTCCTTTTTATCACATATTAACTCAAACACAAGCCCCTTTAATAATTTCTTTCTCCACTAAGAAGGCTTTTAAAGTTTTTATTTTTAATTGATGCAAAATAACTATTCTCTTATAATTTCATTATGTCCTTAACATTTATCTCAGACCCTTTCCAGGTTCTGTTTCCCCAAGTGAATTGTGGCTTCTTTAAAAGTCAGGCTGTAAAGCACAGTTGTTCACTGTTGCATTGTGAATATGTATTAATTCACTAATCCAAACCCTTGACTGCAAGGAAGGAACAAAGCCTCGTTCAACTTACTATCTGGAGTATAGGAAGCTTCCCTTGGCATGTGTGTACCAATGTCCTCTCTGTGATTACCAACCATGCGCAGTTTCTACCGCCCAAAATATAGATAGCACAAGTAGCAATTAACTTTCTCTCATTAGAAGTATCTTAATATTTTCATTAAGGCTGTGTTTTAGAGAGGAAAACTTTAAAATGTGTGTGGTGGGACACACCTGTAAGTTCCCCACTCAGAAAGTAGAAGCAGGACCATCAGAAGTTCAAGACCTTCTCCTCAGCCCTCCACTAGTTAAATAATTAAACTACTCCTATGGTTTCTCCTACTTGTTGATTTGTTTGAAGCTTATCTGTGTTGACAGATTTTAAGATATGAATATCAACTAGCAAAAACAACACATAGTTCTCTGTGTTATTTTTAGGAAACCCGGTTAGAGTTGGATATAGTTGCATCCACCTGCAATTCCAGCATGTGAGAGATAGAGGCAGGAGGATCAAGGTTCAAGGTCATGCTAAGCTTAAACCCAGCCTGGGCTACATGAGACCCTGTCTCAGAACAACACTATTACACTAGGGTTTATGTTCTTTCTTTCTTCTTTTACTTTGTTGTGATAAAAGGTCTCACTCTGTGGCCCAGGGTGACCTGGAACTCACTAAACCAGGACGGCTCTAAACTCTTGGCTCCAAACTCATGTATCAGCCTTTGAGTGCTGGAATTACAGGCATGAACAATGATACCTGTCTTGGAATTAAGTTTCTAATATAGGAATGTTGAAAAACATATTCAAACAATAGCATTCAGGTCCCCCAAATTATGTTCTCCTTACATAGAAAATACAATCACTCTGCCTCAATAGGCACCAAAGTCTGTTAATTCCAGCATCAACTCCAAAGTCCTTAATTAATGTCATCTAAATCAGACATGAGAATCAAGGTTTGATTTTCCCCCCCTCTCCCAGTTGCTAGAGATCAAATTCAAGGCCTTATGCCAGTGGTTTTCAGCTTTCAGAATGCTTCCAGACTTTAATACAGGTCTTCATGTTGTGGTGATCCTCAACCATAAAATTTCTTCCATTACTACTCTTATAAATCATAATGTATCTGTGTTTTCCAATGGTCTTAGGTGACTGTAACGCAATGGCTGCTCTATGTGCTACGGTATGGTTTGCAAGCCGGGCAAGGGGCTGGAGATTGAAACACACACACACACACACACGGACACGGACACGGACACGGACACGGGTCACTCTTTAAACAAGAACACCAAGTGTGCCTATTGGAATCAAGAACACCAACTTTATTGGGTTCCAGGGCAGCTTATATAGGATCTCCTTGACCAATGGCTACTCCAACTCTCAGCTGCAAGACCACCAGAAACCACTCCCCTGTCTCATTGCTCAGAGCAGCTGCAAACACAGGAAAACAAGTTGTTTGCTCAGAGTAGCTGCAAGCATAGGAAAACAAGTTGCTTACAAGAAATTCAGGATCTGAGAGTCCACAGTCCCCAACAGGTGACCCCTGTAAAAAGGCTGTTTGACTCCTCCAAAGGGGTCATGACCCACAGGTTGAGAACCACTGCCTTATGCCTTATTAGACAAGCATTCTGCCTTTGAGCTGTATCCCAGCTATTGGCAGTTGTTGCTTTTAAGGTTTATTTTTATGTATTTACTTATGTATATCGACAGGGGAGTGTGTGTGCACTGCTTCTGCAGGGTGAGCCGCCGATCCTGGGTTCTGGGAATAGAGCTCAGGTCCTCCACAGGAGAATAAATGATCTAACCCCTGAGCTGTTAGCATTTTTTAAAGGTGAAAACTCATATAGCCCAGGCTAGACTCAAACTCGCAATTTTTCTGCTTCTGCCTTCTAAACACTGGGGTAACAGATGTGACCTAGCCTAACTGTATGATTTAGTGAATCACCAAGTTCAGGCTGTGTGATTTATTTTGAGGCAGATTCTCCTCCAACTATAAGCATATGAAATCAAAACATGATATATGATTCTAAAATAAACTGGTGGGCTAAGTACAAGACAGACACGCTCCTTCCAAAACAGAGGAACAGGCAGGAAAGAGAATAGCAGACTCTAACCTATTCTAAAGCCTAACATGGAAGACAGCAATAAATCTCTCACATTTTTTATTTTATTTATTATTAATGTGTGTATTTGTGTTTGATATGTGTGGGTACACATGCCATAGCATACATGTAGAAGTCATAAGACAACTTCGTGTGGTTGGTTCTCTCCTTCCATCTTTACTCGGGTTCCAGGGATCAAACTCAGGTCATCAGGTTTGTGCAGCAAGCACCTTTGCCCACTGAGCCATCTCATTGGTCTTTCAATAAGTCTTAAAGCTGGGAAAAAAATCCCTTTGGATTCCATGCTCCTCTCTCTGATTACACAGGATGGGCAGCTGCCAAGGACTTTGCCCCTCTGTCCTAGTTCAGGCCTGCCTGTTCAACAATCTCATGGGTTAGTTTCCCTACCTATGGTTTCCCAGGCTGGTGTTTACCACTGGGGGCCTGCTGCCAGCATTCTTTCCCTGGGGAAATGTAAACAAAAGCCTACCTCTCCTTATAAAACCCCAATGACAAGACAGACCAATGTATGATTCCACCAAAGCCCAACTTGTGAACCCTTGAGTTTATTGGGCTTACTAACAGAGCATAAAGAGGAGTTACCACTTACAGAATGAGTGACCCCCAAAGCAGAGACACTGAGTGATGGCTTTCCCATAGCTGCACAGATAGAGGCCTCCCCTCCATGCTCCTTCCCCGACCCCCATTGCCCATCCACAGTCTGTGTGCTCTGACACTCCTGAGCTCACTAGGCCGTGTGTAATTAAGGCAGAATTGCATACAAATGTCTAGGAGCACAGGAGGGAGCTCTTGGGATCTCAGGTGAGTGTCCAGTGACCCCCCCCATCCCTCCCTCTCTTCTACGGGAAATTGACAGTCAATCCTATTTCAGGGATCTCTTGTGAGTAGTCACAGTTGTTGGGGTGACAACGATGGGTGGTATGCTCAGGACAAAATTCTGCAACATGATTATTTGTTCCCTATTCCATTAGACAGTGCTATTCGAGGACTTTCAGCAGGTGGTCTACGTCTGTGACGCATCTTTACCTGGGAATCTAGGCTGTCTGGGACATGCTTTGAAATCTAAGTGGATGCCATCCCAGCATCACAGCCCTTACCGTAGGAAGGTCTACAGAGTTAGCACCACATGGACACTGCCAAGGCTCACTTCTGTGTCCCTTAGAATGGAAGCAAAGGCCTCCACCAGAGCCTGCATGAGCCATGGCTGGGGAAGCCAAGGAGAACTTTCCCGGGAATGCATTGAAAAGAGTCCTAAGATGGCCCTAGCTCACCCCAACCCTACAAACCCTTCTTCCCCACTGATATTCTGGACCTGGAATAGGGGAAGCAAACCTAATGACCTCTGAAATGCTTAAGGTCAGTCTCTCATTGCCTTGAGTAGAACCTGGCTTCTTTCTACCCATAGTAATCACCAGTGAATGGTTTCTTGGCCACATACTTTGTCTTCCAAATAAATTCTTTAAATGGTAGTATAATTTGAATGACTCGTCACAATTCATTCTGAAATTTAATCCCCATTGTATTAAAGTGATGAAAACTTTATTCAATTGCTGTATTTGAAGGCGGCATCTCTGGAAGTAATTGGGGTCGAATGAGATTACAAAGACAGAAACACACACATGCTGTTCCCATGATTGTATTAGTGACTTTATAAGGGTAGACTGGATTAAGGCCTTTGCTACCAAGTCGATGACCTGTCTTTGAGCCCCAGAACTCACATGGTAGAAGCAGAAGGAAAAGACTCCTACAATTTATCCTTTGACCTTCACTTGAATGCCTCAGCACCCTCACTACATGGAGATGCACACATGCACACACACATATGTACCAGGTTTTTTTCTTTTGGAACCACCAGCTTCGAAATCATAACAGGGAGACTTCTTATTAATTATGAATGTTCGACCTAGCTTTGGCTGTTTAAATTAACCTGTTTCTTTACCTACCTTTTGCCTTGGGAACTTTTTTCTTTTCTTTCCTTCTGTATATCTTACTTTCCCTGCTTCTGTGTCTTGTTAGCAGTTTCCTGGCTTCGGGCCCTAGGTATCCCTCCCCTCCTCGTTCTCTTTCTTCTCTCTTCTCTCATTCTTTAGTCTACATTTCTCCTATTTTTATTCTCTCTGCCTGCCAGTCACACCTGTCCTTTCTCTGCCTAGCTGTTGGCCATTCAGTTCTTTATTAGACCAATCAGGTGCTGTAGGTAGGCAAAGTGACAAATGCAACACATGTTTACATAATTAAACCAACACAGTACAAGCAAATGTGACACATCCTTACATCGTTAAACAAGTGCAACAGAAATAAGTGTAACACACCTTTACACAGTTAAAATAATATTCCACAGCATAAATAAATACAACACAGCTTTTCCTAGTTAAGATAATATTCCACAACACACATAAATAAATGTAATTTTAAAAAGAAAAAGACGAGAATCCAAGTAAACAAACTTACTCAGTCTTGCCTTGTGATGCCCTGAATGGCCTTGGACTCTGAGGAGAGTCAACCAGAGCAGGAAGGGCCTCCAAAGATGTGGCTGCTCCATCCTGAACTTCCCGGCTACTAGAGCAGGAAACCAAACAAGCTTTGTGATTTAATCTGTGGTATTCGGTTACAGCAACAGAAGACAAAGTAAGACACGTGGCCAAGTTACGAGCATTCCAAATCTTTCTGCTTTCCTTTCCTTTCAATGCCTTCCTTTGAGTGGAGCACTGAATCCCACCTTGCTTGTGCCAGGCAAATGCTGATCCACTGCTTAGCTCCAGCCCTATATGGTGCCCCACCCCTTTCTGAGATAGAGTCTGCTGGCCTCAGATTGGCCTTGGGCCCAGAGCTTCCTGCCCCTTCCTCATTCTCCTCTCTAAATTGCCGGAATTACGCATACGCGCCACCATACTTGGCTATATAAATCCCGTCTTTAAACCATTTCTTTTTTCTCTCTCTCTTTTTGCTGTGGTGGTTAAATGTAGCCATGCAGCCTCTTCAGTAGTTTGTTGCTTAGTGATGTCCCCTGTTGGATGCTTTAGTTTATTGCTCTTTAATTCTACTTTCCTGGAGTCCCGGAAATAAATGTAGTTATACCATGTTCTTTCCAACTGTGTAACAAGATTGGTCTTAAACTCTAGTGTTTTTTTTTAATTATTTTCTTATTTGTGTGGATGGGTGTTTTGCCTGTGTATGTCTGCCACTACTACTGGGTATATAGCCAAGATGACTAGATAAGAGATAGGACGGAGTTCTGGTCTTCAAGTCCCATTCTTATCCCCAGCCCCCACCCCCAGAAAGTGCAGGTGATCACTGCCCTTTTCCCTAGTAAACTTCTCAATTTTATAGGCAGTTAAGCCCTTACAGAAGTTCACGCATCTAATTATTGAATTGTGGTCGAAGAGGGCTTCTAAGAAAGCTTCCACCTATTCCACAAAGAACACCTTCCCAACCACCCTGAGAGTGGGAAAGGGGAGGAGAGATGGCAGACCAGGACTTGACACTCAACTCAGTCCACCCCCACTCTGGAGAGGACACGTCCTCTCCACGCTCACTTCCTCATCTCTTCAAATATACCGTGAGTATTTCCTTGCTCTGCCTGTGACTTGGAATGAATTCTTTTCTTTAGGGAGCACAAGGTCCTAAGCAACATGCCCTGGTTGGGGTGAGAGAGAATGCAGATGGAGGTGCTCTCATCTACAATTTATATAGTTCGGACCCAACTAAGGTTTTTGGCTGGGGCTCAAACCTAGTTGTACACTGCAGGCAACATTCTGGCATTGAATTATATCTCCAGCCCTTTTTAGCTAAGATTCTAATTCTGATTTCAAAACACATGTAGGAGTTTGTCATTCATTATATGTTACCTAGGTCATCTCTAAAACAAACTATTGGTTGAAGTAATCTGTAAGATTCTCAAATTTAGCAGCTAAAAATACAGAACTACCATTTAAATTCCAAATTCAGAAACTAAAAGTATTTCATAGAATGCTTACACAGTTATACTTCAGTTAATGATGGGGACACATTTTGAGAAATGCCTCATTAGGCAGTAGCATCAAAGTGCATTTATCTGAACTAAGACAGCGATTTCACTAGCTGAAATCATGTGGGACCATACAACATGTCATCTCCAGCAACACTGTCATGTGGCATTGACTAGACTAGAAAATCACCTTCTTTTCTGAATTTCAAATTTAATAGAGAATTCTGTATTTATCTGAAACATCAAATAGTCATGCTTTAAACCCCAAGGTCAAGGGCTTTTGAATAGACTTATCTACACTGTGGATTTCAGAGAGTTAATGAATCAGTAACTTTGTCTATAAATGATGCTTGTTTGTTGTTTGAGACAGGGTTTCTTTTGCCTTACGTGCACTATATAGTTAAAGATGACCTTGAACTCCTGATTATCCTGTGCCTACCTCCCAAGGAGTAGAACCATAGACCTGCACCAACAAGTCCGGCTTATAAAATATTTTTAATAAATATGTCCGTAGTGCTTTTCCTGGGGAGAGGAGGGAGGGCTTTATTAGTGACTCTTAATAAAAGAGTTTGCTCTGACAAGGTTTAAAACAGTAGGTAGAGGGTGCTTTCCCTTCTGTCTGAAAGAGGAAGGAGCACGGATGTGGTGGCTCATACCTGTGATCCCAGCACTTGGGAAGCCGAAGTAATATTATTGTCCTCAGTTCAGAGACAGCCTACTGTCCACAGTGAGTTCAAGCCCAGCCTGGACTACAAGAGTGAGACCCTGTCTCAAAAACTCGAGAGAGAGAGAGAGAGAGAGAGAGAGAGAGAGAGAGAGAGAAAAGAAGTAAAAGTGACCAAAATGGGGGCCTTTTCAGCCCAGAATACAGAATACTTGCAAAAGGATTCACAGGGAGGAGACCAGAGGAACTAAGAGATGAGAAGAGCAAGGTCTTCCTGGCCACTGTTACTCTTTTGTGCTATTTGATTTTTTCACAAGGCACATGCCTTATTTATTTAAAAGAGTTTGCAGCTACAGAATGACAGTTACAAACCGTAGCAGTACCCAGGCCCTCCCCTGGGCCTAGGAAATCAGAAGTTCTAATGCTATAGCGCGTTGTGATTTGACATGAAGAGCACACACCTTTCTCAGTGGCCTTGACCCCAAAATCAAAAAAAAAAAAAAAACACAGACACCTCTCACGAAACACACGTCGTCCCTTGAATATCTCTGAAAAGAGTCAAAAAGAAGAATGAGTCTTTTCACGTGAGCCATGGAGTTCTGTTTCGCACTCTTACGCGGTGAGCCGAAGCACTCCGCCCTCAGTTTTGGGTAAGACTGGAAGCTCTGAGGGCCCCAGTTTCAGGTTCAGGACAGCAGACCCGTAATTAATGGCCTTGGCCACCAGATCCCGACTAGAGGCAATTAAGCCTTTATTTATGCCCCTAGTAAGCAAGCTGCTTTTTCCTTGCTTGCACTGGGCAGGGCCAAGAATAACAAGAGCCGGACGTCCTGGCACTCCTGGAAACTTCCCGTGTGTTCTGGCATCGTAGGAATCTGCCCAGACTGCTTCAAGGTGACCCGCCACCTGCTCATAACTGACCTCACTGACGGAGCAAATGCCAGTAGACAGGCAAGACTTCTTGATGGGAAACTGCATCACCAGCTAGGATGGCGACAGCTCCGACATCACGGGGACCACTTCTGGAGTCCACAGAGTTTCTTTATTGGTACCTCTGCCCATCTCAGCAAAACTGGCAGCCAAGAAGTTCTTTGAAGGCAAACATGCAATCTGATGAAAACAAAACAAAACAAAGAGCCAAAGTAAAACAAAACAAACAAAAAAACCGTTTATGAGGCCTGGAGTGTTAACTCAGCAGTTAAGAGCACTTGCTGCTCTTGCAGAGGACCTGGGTTCCGTTCCCATGCTCAAACCAGGCAGCACACAATCACCTGTAACTCCCAATGCTCCAGCAGCTTTCTGACCTCCACAAGCACTTTCACTCACACACAGAAACTCACACCTGCACCCAGACACACGTATGTGTAGTTAAAAATAAACAATTTTAATGCATATAGATTTAAAAAAATCTGTTTATTCCTTTTCTCAGTGTTCTGTTTTTGTCTAATGTATCCAGAAGAAAGAAATACCACAAGTTATACAATACCATGCAGCTGATTATATTCACAAAGCCAGCCGGGGCACTGTTAGGAACCCTGACCCTAGAAATATGTTGTTTCTTTTGATACTATTCCTGGGGTTGCTCAATCTCTAAACTGGGCAATTTCTGTAAATATTTCATGTATTCTTTGGGAGGTAGAGGTCTAAGTCTCCCATACTGGTCCTGGTAATTATAAAGAATCCTTAAGATAGTTTTGAGGGTTTGTTTGGCTTGCCTGGATTTGTTTTAGGCGTCTGTGCATTAGGTGGGGTTTGTTATATGGTACAGGCTGACTTGGAATCTTCCCACCCCAGTTTAGTGAATTCTGGGATTATGATGCCCTCTACCACACCAGACAAGTTGTGAGTGTGTGTGTGTGTGTGTCTTGCCTACATGTAGTTTGTTCACTGTGTGTGTGCCTGGAGTCTGTCAAGGCCAGAAGGAGCCAGATCCCCCTGGAACTGGAATTACAGCCACTGTGAGCTGTGAGCTGCCATGTGGCTGCTGGGAACAAAACAACCCTCTTCAAGAGCAGCAAGGGCCCTAACTGCGGAGGCATCTCTATACTCTACAATCCCCTGAGGAGATATTTTTATTAAAAAGATCAATTGTAGAATTGTGATTTTACCCATGCGTCTGTGTGCGCACATGCGTGTCTGTGTGAACATGTGTGTGCTGATGTTGAGTCCAGAGGTTTACATCAGGTGTCTTCCCCTATTACTCTCCACCTTATTTTTTTTAACTAATGTATGTGTATGAGTGTGTTCTGTGTGCATGCATCTCTGTGCACCAATGTGCGTCCCTGGTGCCCTCAGAGACTAGAAGACAGCAATCAGATCCTCTGAAAGTTCCAGATGGTTGTGAGCCACCATGTGGGTGCTGGGACTTAGCCCTGAGTCCTCTGGAAGAGTACCAGCCCTCTCAACCACTGAGCCAATTTATCTCTTCAACCCCCTACCTAGGTTTTTGAGACAGGGTCTCTCACTGAACTTGGAGCTCACCAGACAGGCTGGCCGGCAAACTCTCGAGTTCTGTGTGTCTGCCATCCTCTCGGCAATGTGTGCTGCCATGCCTGGTTTTCATGCCGGAGCTGAGGATTTAAACTCCAGTGCGCATGCTTGCACAGCAGGCATTTTTACCGTCTTGATTTGGCCTCCGAGGACTTGGCAGCCGGTGGAGTGGCTCTCTCTACTTCGACATCACCCAGCTGCACACGTTCCACAATGGCCAGAGTACTCTTTGGCCTTTGACTTGGTCCTTCCATCTGGTGACTGACCCGGTTCCCGTAGTCTCACCTTGAAGCTATGAGTAGCGCATGCTCAATGAAACTCCCTTTCCTCCCCTGGCGTCACTCTCTTATTTCTTCCTAACATCTTTGCTTTGGGGTGTTGCTCTCTGTAAAAGTAGATAACCCAACATTGCCTTGGGGTGTGTGTGTGTGTGTGTGTGTGTGTGTGTGTGAGAGAGAGAGAGAGA
>LOEQ01000002.1:1258230-1271039 GCA_001685075.1 Bramus lutescens
GTGTGTGTGTGTGTGTGTGTGTGTGTGTGTGTGTGTGTGTGTGTGTGCGCGTGTATGTGTTAGGTAGGGTATGTCTGTATTCAGACTTGCCATATCATTGCTACAACTTGGTGGTGTTGAGATGCCCGGTTAAGCCTGCCACATCTCAGTACCTACCACTTCATGGCCTGGGACTATTCTTCCATGTCTGCTGTGTTACTATGCCACCAGTGCGATGGCCTGGGCAAGCATGTTGCATGACTGATACTACGTTGTGGCTTAGGTGTCCTATTTGGTTGCCTGCTGAGACCAGGACCACCAAACGATGGCCTAGGCCCTGCCTGTTCTTACACATGCCATGTCCCAGTGCAAACTCTTGGAGGCCTGCCTATTAGCAGAGAAGGTGTTTCCCAGTGCCACTGTGTTTGGGTGCAGAATCCCTAGTTTGCATATCTGCCATGTCCAAGTACCATGCTATAGCAGAATAGCCCTGGAGCTCAAACGTGTGCCATGTGCACGGCTGTGTGGTGTCCTGGGCTCCACTTACTCTCATGGAAGTCAAATCTCAATGCTGCCACGTGGTAGCACTGGCTCTCCTGTTCACATGGCATCCATGTTTTAGCGTTGCCATGTGGGAGGTGTGCTCACCTGGTATACTCCAGCTGTGTCCCTGTGCCTCCATGGGCTGGTCTTGGCATGCCTATCTGCTGGCCTGCCATGTCCAATGCTGNATGCTGGGCATGCCTGTCACATGGCTGCCATGCTCCAATGCCATCATACCATGCCCTATGCAGGCCTTTTTCAGGCTTTTGATGGCCCAAGGCTGCCTCTCAGTGGCCTTGACTCGCCTGCTGTCACACTTGCTGTTTTCAAGTGCCAATCCATGTTACCCCAGGCACGCTTGTTCTCATGCCTGCCATGTCCCAGGTGCCACCATGGCACTTTTGTTCACATGCTTGCAGTGACCCAGCGCTGCACTGTGGCAGTCTGGATTCACCCAGTTGTAAGCAAGCCAAGTCCCAGCTTTGCCATGTTGTAGCATTGACTCTTCTGTTCACATGACAGCCATTTTCCAGGGCCACAATATGGGGGAGAGGGTTCATCTGTTGGGAGGCAAGTGTGTCCCCATACCCCCACATGGTGGCTAAGCTCGTCCATTTGAACTCCTGCCCTGTCCCTTCACTCCTATGTGATGGCCTAGGCTTGCCTGCTTGTTGAGTTCCTTTGCTACCATGTCAAATGGGCAAGCCTGTCAAATACCTGCTATGTCACAGCGCTGCTGTGTGACAGCTCAGACACACTTGTTGCATGCTTGTCATGTCCCATTGCTGCCAGGTCACAGTCTGGGCAGGCCCGTTGTTCCCTTGGTATACCCCGGGGCTACCAATTGACAGCAGGCAGGTCTGTTTGCCCACATGCCATGTCTCAGCACCACTACATTTTTGCCTGTGCATGCTTCATACATATGTTTGTGGGCCTGTGCCAACATGTTGCAACCTGGGCTCACTGATTCACAAATGTGCTGTGTCCCAGCATTGCCACGTGGTGGCACAGGCTTGCCCTTTCACACAAGAGCTGTGACCTAGTGCCACGAAATAACTGGCCTGGGCAAGCCTGTTCATACACCTGTTTAGTTCCCGTGCTGCCAGAAAGTGGCCTGAGCATTTCCATTCTTAAGCCTGCCAACTCTTAGCACTACTGTGTGGTTGCCTGGGCACCACTGCCAAGTGCCGGCGCTGCCACATGGTGGTGTGGGCACACCTATTTGCATGCCTGTCATGTGCCAGCACCACCCCAAGGCAGCATGGGAATGCATGTGTGGATGCCTGCTGAGTCCCAGCGCCATCCTGTGGCCGTTCATGATGGCCTGTTCCCACACCTGCCGTGTGTTAGCACTACAGCTTGGCGGTGAAGGCATGCTTATTCACATGCATGTTATGTCCCAGCACCACCGCGTGAGCTCATCTTTTTGCCCATGTCCACATCCGAGTACTGCCATGTGGCAGCACAGGCTCTCTTGTTTGCATGTGGTCAGTATCCTGGGACTACCACATGGTGGTCTAAGCCCAGTTCTGCCACATGGTAGATGGGATAACTTGTCCTGAGCCTGTTCTGTGCCAGGGCTCCCATTTGGAGGCCTGCACACACATCTCTGCATACTTAGCACATTCCAGCCCATCCGCATGGTGGCCTAGCAAGACCTACTGACATGTCCTCCTAGTCCCAGTGGCATGATCTGGTTACCTGCACATCCCTGTTTTTATACCTGCCATATTCCAGGGCTGCCACGCGGAAGCCTGCGCTCACCTGTTTGGATGTGTGCTGTGTCCCAAGGCTGTAACGTAGCAGCAGGCGTGTGCCTGTTCCCACACCTGCCAGTCCCAGCGCTGCTAGGTAGAGGTCTGGACATGCCTGTTTGCATGCCTGCCATGTTCCTGTGCCATGATGTGGTGGCCTGGGCAAGCCTGTCACATGCCTGCCAATCATAATGCCACCATGTGGCAGTGTGGACATGCTTGTTACATGCCTGCTGTATCCCAATACTGCCATGTTGCAGCCCTGGTCAGGCCTGTTCAGTAGCCTACTGTGTCTTAGGGCCACCAAGTGATGGGCAAGGATCAGCACAGAGTTCTACCAGATTTTCAAAACACATTTAATACCAAATATTCTTCAAATTATTGCATAAGACAGAGACAGATGGAACATTGCCCAATTCTTTTTACAAGGCCACAATTGCCCTGATACCAAAATTACCACATAATTACACAACCAAAGAAGAGAATTCCAGACCCATTTCCCTTATGAACAGAGAAGCAAGAATTCCCAATAAAATAACTGCAAAAAATAATATATCAAGAAAATCACCATGATCAAGCAGGCTTTATCCTAGAGATATAGTGATGGTTTAACATACATAAATTGAGAAATCTAACTCACTATATAATCAGGATGAAAGATGAAAACTACATGATCATCTCATTAAATGCAAGAAGGGTTTTTGACAAGATCCAACCCCCCTTCATGATAAAAGTTCTGGCTAGACTAAGGCTTCAAGGGACATATCTCAACATAATAAAGACAATTTATAGCAGCCTCACAGCCAACATCAATCTAAATGCAGATTTAATTAAAATCAACTTTACTAAAGTCAAGACAAGGTTGTCCACTCTCTTCATTCCTAGTCAATACAGTACTTGAAATCTTAGCTGGAGCTAAAGACAACTGAAAGGCATCAAGGGGATACAAATAGAAATAAGTCAGAGTATCTTTATTCGCAGATGATATGAGCATATTATTAAGGGACCCTAAAGACTCCACCAGGAAACTTGTACAACTGATAAACAATTCAGGCAAGCAGCGGGACACTAAATCAACACAAAAATCAGTAGCATTTCTATATAGAAATGACAGATGGAGAAAGAAATCAAGGAAGCAACACCTTTCACCATAGCTTAAAAATATCCTGGGGTAATTTTAACCAAGCAAGTGAAAGACTTTGCGGTGGTCTGAATAAGAATGACCTCTTAAGTTAGTTCATATACTGAATGCTTGGTCATTAGGGAGAGGCAATACTTGAGAGGGGTTAGGAGGTGTGGCCTTGTTGGAGGAAGCAAGTCACTGGGGGTGTGTTCTGGGGTTTCAAAAGCTCCAGCCAGGCCCAGTGTCTTCTCCTGCTGCCCTCTGACCTTGATGTGGAACTCTCAGCCACCACGTCTGTCTGTGTGCAGCCAGACTTCCTGCCATGGTGTCTCAGCCATAGAACACAGGCTAAGATAGACCTACATGATAGAAATTTTAGGTCATTGAAGAAAGAAATTGAAGATGACATCAGACAATGGAAAGCTGTACCATGATGATGGATAAGTAGGATTAATATATGGCAAAATGCCCATTCTACCAAAAGCAATCTATATTTTTAATACTACCCCTTAAACTATAGTATGTTTATGTATGTTTCTCCCCATACGCTCATTCCTTAATTACACCACTTTGCCATTAGGTGGCAGAGGAGTGTTTCATTTTGTGAAATAGACTCCTCAGCAAAAATAAGTGTTAATTCCTGGGCTTATTTCATAAATTAGACTCAGTTGGACTCAGTATCAACAGCATAGCACAATTAATAACATTAATATTAGATAATTTAAATCATCTCTCTCTTCTACATACCCATGGACTTTTGAATGCATGTGTACCGTAGCTTCAAAAAACCTTGTTCTTTTATTGATTGCCAAATATGAGAATCCATAACAGCACCTCAGAGACTTTACAAAGTCAAGAGTGTTATTTTCTCTACAGTTCAAAGTCTTATTTTTCCATTCTCATTTTCTCAAAAGTGTATAGAAGTTGTATTACTTGGGATAAGACTTTCATCTCATTAAAGAATGTATTATTATTGTATGATTGTCTTTAAAATTCCTGGTTTGAGTCTCATATAATGCATACTACACTAATGGAGATTCTTTGGGATCGTCTACTACTTTTAACTGTAAATGAGTGCTGAGACCAAAATAATTTTAGACGTATAGCTCAGAATTATAAAAGATCTCTAATTAAACATTTTTATTTTTCTGTCTTTTCTGGAGACAAATGTCTTAGAATTTATCTCTGAATTTCATTCTGTCACAGCCTTGCTATTGACAGTGCAAATCAGACTCTTAAGAAAAGTTTGTTAAAAAATAAAGTATTGCAGAGGAATATTAGAATAAAATGGATTAGGAGACCCTCAATACAGTTTTAAAGGTTACTTACTAAAAAATCACATATCCAAATACTCACTTTTTAAGAGATTCATTTATGTGTGTTGTAAGGAGAACAGGTCCTTTTGTTTGTCCCAGCCGCCCAGCTAGCTTAACCCCCGAAATAACCACACAGAAACTGTATTAATTAAATTACTGCCTGGCCCATTATCTCTAGCCTCTTATTGGCTAACTCTCACATCCCAATTCAACCAATTTCTAATAATCTGTGTCTCACCACGAGGTCATAGTTTACTGGGAAAGATTCAGCATGTCTGACCAGGAGGCTCCATGGCAGCTCTCTCTCTGCCCTTGCTCCCAGCATTCAGTTCTGTCTACTCCACCTACCTAAGGGCTGCCCTATATCAAAAGGCCAAGGCAGTTTCTTTATTAACCAATGAAAGCAACACATAGACAGAAGAACCTCCTACACCAATGTGTATGTCTGTGTGAGCGTATGCCACATGTGTGGGTACTCTCAAAGACCAGAGGAGGGTCCGTGTTCCTGAAGGTAGAGATACAGGTGATTATGAGCCATGTGGATGCTGGAACCCAAACTCTCATCCTTTGGAAGAGCAACAAGAGCTCCTAACTACTGAACTCTCTCTTCATCCTCAGGTAAATTTAAGTGTGATTTTGGAGAATTTATCTTTCCTCACTATTGTTGTAAACTGTCAAGTGATGGAGTGTAAACACCTCTAACTTCCCTCTTAGCATCCAGCTCTATTAGAATCCCTACAGGCAATGCATCTTCGTGTCCAACCATCAGTTAATCGGCTCCTACTCTAAATTTCTATCTTAAAACAGAGGAGCCCCGGGCTGACAGTGACTTTCGTGTCCTACACGTTTTTAACTTTAAAACAAATTTTATAGTTTATGTAAGCCTATTTTTAGCATGGTGTATCTTATTCTGAATACCTTTATCTCCTTTGAAAACCATGTGGTCCTTTATAGAAAATATGTGTGTTGGTACAAAAGTTTGTACCAAGGTCTGGGGTACTGCTGTTTTAGGTCTGACTGTGCTTTTGTCTGAAGGAATGTGGACTTTGGAAGTAGAAAAGCAGTTGAAACACTTTAAATGGGGCTGATGGTCCATTCTAGTAGGAACACAGAAGACAGTGGTGCTCAGGGTGATTTGAGCTGTGGGGGCCTGGTTTAACAGGTTCCAGAGAAGATCAATATTCATATGTGGGCTAGAGTCTGTTCTTGTGATATTTTGCGGAAGAATGTAGCTACTTTCTCCCCTTGTCCAAAAAGTCTACCTGAGAGTTTTGAATTAATTGCATTGAAGAGTTTTGAATTAATTGCGTTGGCAAAGGCAATCTCAAAACAGCCTAGTGTTGACTCTGTCGTGTGGTTATTAGTGTTTACTGTTAAGCAGATCTACAATGAAAAGGACCAAGCTGAGCAAGGAAAATCACAAAATGTGTAGCTTAAGGAGAAAAGGGGCATCAGGAAGTAGAATGGAGTTAAATCCTGTGTTCCAGGAGATAAACAGATTAAAGAAAACCCTGCTGTTGAATGGAACAAAGGGAGTGGTGACCTCAGGGCAAGACCCCACCCAGTTAAGCTTCCAATTTGTGAAAAGGAATTAAAGAAAAATTTAGGGTCAGGTGTGGTGTTAGGTACCTTTAATCCCTGAACTCCAGAAGCAGAGGCAGGTGGATCTCTGAGTTCAAGGCCAGCCTGGTCCACAGATCAAGTTTCAGGACAGCCTAGATTTTGGCAGTGAAGAAAACTATCAAAAACAGAAAACTGGTGAAAAAATAATTGAACAAGGGTCCATGTTTCAGCCCTAGCAAGCAGAAAAATGTGGCAGCTTTGAGCACATGGTTCTAGCTTTAGAGTCAAGGATAGAAGGGGTTACAGAATCTCCCTCCACAACTAAGGAAAGCTGCTGAGGCTGGGTGTGTGTCAGGGGTGTCCCTAGGTGAAGTCCAGAGAGGCCACTGTGTGAAACTGTGAAGTTAAAACCTGGATTGCCCTAGAGACCAAGCAGTGGTTTAAATAATATAGTCTCTGAGTGATTATTTCAGGTCTGGGAAGCCAGGAATGAATGAACAGCCTTTCTACAACAAATAATGCCAACATGGACAACTGCATTCACATAAAACCTGAGAGAGTTTGGGAAGTAATTCTAGACAAAAAAGAACAGAGTTAAGCATGGCTTCTTGGTAGCAGCATTTTCTCAGGTGGGCTTTGTTTGCTAGAGGCAAGTGTGTCTCAGTTAAGAGAGGCTTCCTGACTCAGCTTCATCTGAAAAAACCTTGCAGCTCTTATAAGAGGCCTCGCCAAAAACACTTAAATGGTATTTATGAATAGCTGACAGCATGCTTCTTGGTGGTGACAGGACCTTGAAACTCCACAGAGTTGTGGCAATAAACATGGCTCCCACCAGTATCTACACCATGGGGCTAGACTCTCAGAAAGCTATGAAATGGGGTGAATCCAGCCGTCAAGGCACAGTTTTAATCCTAGTAATATCACTTAGCAAATTAAAGACTCATGTGGTTAGAAAAAGAGAGATATACAGTAAAGATAGATTCAGATGAAAAAATCCTCTAAACAATTTAGAGTATGTTAAAAAGTCAGAGAGAGAGAGAGAGAGAGAGAGAGAGAGAGAGAGAGAGAGAGAGNNAGAGAGAGAGAGAGAGAGAGAGAGAGATTGTGTGTGGTGGCATACACCTTTAATCCCAGCACTTGGGAGGCAGATGCCAGTGGATCTCTGAGAGTTCAAGGCAGCCTTGTCTACAGAGTCAGTTCCAGGACAGCCAAAAATACACAGAGAAACCCTGTCTCAAAAAAAAAATTAAAAATAAAGAGGAAAATATAGAGCTTAAAATAAAGCCTGTCTGGAAAATACAGAGAGTCTGGATACTGTATATTATGTTATTGTGTTGTCTTTGAATTTTTTTGAATGCTGATGAAGGAGCAGCATTTGATTATAAATGCTGCTGAATTAATCCAACATATATATTTTGAAAATGTCTTGACTTCAAAATTTAAGTCAAAAGATATATTCCTTTGGAGAAAAGGTTTTGCTTTTGCTTCCACAGGAAATGAGAAGCTGTGGACTCATTCTGGGTTAAGAAAAATCATGTTTGATTAAAGAAGACTCCCTGAAAAATCTCTGATAGGAGTGAATGGCCCAGATGATCTAACATTTCAGAAAACCTCTGTTGGAGTTTCCTGAGTTCTACATTCATAATGGTTTTAAGACTGCTGACTGAGATGATCAAGCCTCATAGAATACTCCTGTCAGGACTTGACCATAATTCTAAATTTTATTTAGGTTCCCATAAGATTATCAGCACCCCCCAATCAGCAAGAAGTAGCCTGGAAAACTGCACCCACATTCCCCAAAAGTGGATTGTGGATATTTATCTTTGTTTAGAGTGTTGGTTACAAGTTGTTATGGATAATGGTCAGAAAAAAAAAACTAAACAAAGGAGATTCAATTCAGAGTTCTTGTTTGGAAAAAAAGGGGGAGATGCTTATACCCTGTAAAGATTTGACACTTGTATTGTTTTAATAAAACACTGATTGGCCAATAGCCAGGCAGTAAGTATAGGCAGAGTGACCAATCAGGAAGTAGAGGCGGGGGCAACAAGAACAGAAGAATTCTAGGAAGAAAAAAGACTGAGTCTGCAGTCATCACCCAGATACAGAGGAAGCAAGATGAGAATGCCTTGCAGACAAAAGGAACCAAGCCACGTGGCTGACACAGACAAGAATTATGGGTTAATGTAGGATGTAAGAGTTAATAAGAAGCCTGAGCTAATAGGCCAACCAGTTTATGATTTAATGTAGACATCTGTGTGATTCTTTGGGACTGAATGGCTGCAGGACCAGACAGAACAGAAACCTCTGTCAACACTAAACCCTGAACTGTAAGCCAGCCCCAGTTAAGTGTTTTCTTTTATAAGAATTGTCATGGTCATAGTGTGTTATTACTGCAACAAAACCCGAAGTCAATTTCCAAACACATTTATATATCTACCAACACTTAACTTGAAAAGCAAACTTAGACCTTTGTCTAGTTCTCTTTTTTAAACTAATTTTTAAAAATGATTCTTTGGGAATTTCACATCACCTGATCCCACTCATTTCCTAGTCCTTTCATGTCTGCCCTCCACCCTTTTAACCTTCCCCTAAAGAGGAAATAAGAAAATTAAATTTCAGTTAAAAAATTAGAAAAGAAAAACGAAAAAATAACAAAAGATCTTGCTGACCCCTCTGGACAACAACTGCAGCCCTCTGCCACGCCCCCTTGCAGCTGTCTTCAGTTTGGCTGTGAGTGTGTCACTGCACCCCGCGGTATTTCCTACCTTTCCACCACACATTCATGCTTGTGCCATTGTGAGCTGTATGTCAACCACAGGACACTCTTTCATGGAAACAGCTTTGCTTGCAAGTGTACATTGCAAAGAGTCGTTGGTCTGCTTCAAGGTCTCTGGTTTGTGATACAACATCAATCCTGGACCCTCACTGAGACATCTCTCTGCTATCCTACTGTTGCCCTGAGTGATAGAGATTCTGGGGTTATGGTCCCACCAGTTCTTCCCCTTCAGCACCACTGGGGCCAGCTCTCCCACACTGATGCCATTGGGGCCAGCTTTCCCACATTGATGCCACTGGGGCCAGCACTCCCACACTGACGCCATTGGGGCCAGCACTCCCACACCCCCACTGCTTCTGGTGGCTGCCCTTGTCTGTTTCTATGCACAACAAAACAAAACATACTGGCCTAGAAATAGCTAAAATGTTGTTTTTCTTATAATTAAACTTGTGAAGTTTTTTTATTGTTGTTGTTTTTAAGTCATTAGACACAATTATTGCTCCCGAAGAAAAGCAAACTCCTTCCACCAATAGACTGGTATTAAAATGGCCAGGGGAACTCAAGCACCCATTCGATGCCTACTTCTTTTTTGTCTTGGTCTGAAAAAAAATAAAGATATTTCTGATTTATTTGAGTTATACATGGAAAGCAAAGTACTCATGTTGGCAGGAGAGAGACTTGAGACGACATTCATCAGTCACATTTTTTTCTTCAATTGCTCTGCTTTCCTTTTTGCTTTTTGTATAACAATAATTCTATAATTGTAATACCATTCCAGGATATTCACATTCACCCTGGAGCTTGGGAAATAAGATAAGAGAGTAGCAGGCTAAGACTGGACAGTTCTCACCTCTTGAACTCCTTTCAAAGTGTCTTACTGCAGGGCAGTTAACATGAACTGAGAACCAACTCCCTCCCAACAATCTGCTTCACAGCTCCTACTACCTTTGGGAGCCATCTGGAGCTATGGAATCTTAGCCGTTGTCTGTCACACACAAGGTTAGCAGTTGTCTGTCACACACAAGGTTAGCAGTTGTCTGTCACACACAAGGTTAGCAGTTGTCTGTCACACACAAGGTTAGCAGTTGTCTGTCACACACAAGGTTAGCAGTTGTCTGTCACACACAAGGTTAGCAGTTGTCTCTCACACAAGGTTAGCAGTTGTCTCTCACACACAAGGTTAGCAGTTGTCTCTCACACAAGCTTAGCAGTTGTCTCTCACACACAAGGTTAGCAGTTGTCTCTCACACACAAGGTTAGCAATTGTCTCTCACACACAAGGTTAGCAGTTGTCAGTCATACACAAGGGTGATTGTCTAATGCTTGTTGTTAAACCACAAAGAAGAGGGAGCATTCAAGAAATGCGAATGCTCAGTTCTTTGTCCCTGACTAATTTCCTGAACTCTGTGGGCATTCCAAGTGAAATAAATATATTTAAAGATCCAAAGTTGACAACTAGTTGACCCATTATATTGTGAAAGCTTTCCACTTATATCAAAGCCTCAAAGAGACAAAACAAACAAACAAACAAATAAAACAAAACAAAAGCTACTATAAACCGAAATCCCCGATGAGTATAGGCGCAAGAAAGTCTCAGAAAACTCCTCCAAACCAAAGTTCAGAACACATTTAGAAGATCATACACTCTGAAAAAGTCAATTTTACTTCAGGTATTATCCAATGTACACAAATCTACAAATGTGATGTACAGCACGGATTTAAGGACAAAAATATTGTGATCATATCAAATGGGTGAAAAAAAGTCATTGACAAAGGTTCCCTGTCCCTTCTTGGTCAAAGTCCTGAAGAAATTAGGAGTAGAAGAAACATAATCTCAGTGTAATAAAATATATATATATGACAGACCTACAGCCAACATTACACTAAGTAGTATAAAATTGAAAATATTTCAGTGGAAGGCTAGAAAGCCAGTCATTTAAAACAGTCAAGCAATGACAGATAAAATAACAGGAAAGTACAAATGGGCTGGAGAAATGGCTCAGCGGCTAAGAACACTGCCTGCTCTTCCAAAGGTCCCAGACATCCCAATGGTTCGATTCCCAGCAACCACATGGTAGCTCACAACCATCTATAATGAGTCTGGTGCCTTTTTGAGGAAGAGACCTGGTCAGTTGTCCTTATCAACTTAGACCGTGAAACCCAATATGAACAAGTTCAACAGAACCGCCATATACTGGCTGCCCATGCGTGCTTCAGCACTGCCAGGGCATAAATTTCAATTTTTTCAATTCACAAATAGAATTGGTGATATCTATAGGATACCATTAAAAGACCAAATCTATTAATCCTTGGTTACAACAGAGGGAGAAGTTCAAGATAAAGACATAAAAAATATATTCAATAAAATCATAGTGGAAAATTTCCAAAATCTAATCAAAGAGGTGGCTTTCCAGCTATGGAAAGCATTTAGAACTGCAATCAGACAAGAACACGAAATAACGTTGTCAGGTGAGAACTCAGGAAAACACCTTAAAATATAAACACAGGTAAGGGTTTTCTGATTGGACGATGAGACCAAGAATTAACAGACTGAACTGCATAAATTAAAACATCTTCCATATGGCAAATGAAACAATTAATTGTGATAAGGGACAGTCTATAGAATGGGAGAAATTATTAGTTGGCTGCACATCACATGTAAGGTTAATATTTAGAATATAGAAGATCAGAAGCATAAATACAAAGAAATCAAGCAATCCGATCAATCAAATCAGTTAATAAAATGAGCAGAAAGTTCACAAAAGTGGATGAACAGTGGCTAACAGACATGTAAAGGTTTTTCCGTCGGCAGCCTTAACCACACATATGGAAACTACTCACTCTGTGGTTCTGCTATCTCACCTCAGCCAGAAGAGCGATCCTAAAACAACAACAGCAAAAACACAGATAACAAATTCTGGCAAGGATGTACGGAAGAGGAATCCTTATGCTGTTACTAGGAATGTGAACTACTGAATTTCAGTGTGACAATTGCTCAAAAAACTAAAATTAGAACGCTCATGTGACCAAATGTACTGCTTGTAGGCATTTATCCGAGGAACACTGAGTGAGCATACCAAATGTCCCCGAAGCCTCATGTCTTTGAACATTTGATCCCCAGTTGCTGGTGCCGGTTATTTTATGAGTTGCTCCTGGTCATGGTAATCTATCACAGCAACAGAAAGTAACTAGCACAGGAGTTGGCACCAGGTGTCTCTGTGAAGAACTACTTTGTTGGTTTTTAGAATGATGTGAAGACTTTGGAATTTTGAACCAGAAAGGCAATTGAATGCTATAAGCTGAGGTTAACAGGCCGTTTTAGGAGGACCCTCCCATAAAGGCAGCAAGATGTATTAATTTGCTGCTTGCTGCCTGCCTAGAACATGCTAACAAAACCAGCTTGGGGAGGAAAGGGTTGATTTGGCTTATGCCGGCACATCACAGCCCATCATTAAGGGAGATTAGGGCAGGAACCCAAGCAAAAGCCGGAGACAGGCACTGAATCAGAAGCCCCGAGGAGTGCTTCTTACTGGCTTGCTTCTCATAGCTGCTCAGTTTGCTTTATGCATTCCAGGACCACGTGCCTGGGGATGGCATTACACACAGTGGGATAGGCCCTCCCAGATCAACCATAAGTGAGGAAAATATCCCACTGACTTGGCTGTCAGTCAGCCTTGATAGAGGCAATTCCTTCACCGGCGTTACCTCTCTTCAGATGACTGAGGCTTGTGCCAAGCTAACAAATGGAGCAGGTT
>LOEQ01000002.1:1272048-1294050 GCA_001685075.1 Bramus lutescens
TCGGTAGGAGGACATGGTCTTAGCGTTGCCAGTATGCTGGGGTCTCCACTACAACTGAGATGAGTCACAGCACCCCATGCGTGATGCCAATCTCTGTCTTAGTTTATTTTCTACTGCTGTTTTAGAACACGATGACCAAGACAACTTAAGTAGGGAAGGGTTTGTTTGACTTGCACTCTAATATCACAGTCAAGCACTGATAGCTCTTATTCAGGTCTACAGCTGAAAGGAGCATATAGGACAGAAAGAAATACAAAATGTAAAGTTTGCAGAAAAAATGAGCACTAGGAAACCTAAGGCTCTAGCCAAGGCATATGCTGAAAGAAAGGCTGTTAAAGAGATTGGTGCTGTTGGGGGAGGGGGGGCTTCTGCTCTGGGCTGGAGATGTAGCCCCAGGGCAGGACCCTGCCCAGATCAGTTTCCAGCTAATGAAAGGAGAAAGCACAAGTTGCTTCAACACACAGAAGCTGTAGATAATCTGGTCAATGGGGAAAGGGTCCATCCCTAGCTAGAGGCCGACAATGGCAGTGTCATCTATGTGGTACTGGCTTAGGAGTAGTGAAAGATGTAAGAGTCAGGGGGTCATGGATTCTTCCTCTGTGGTTTCAGGGACCTATTTAGGGTTCTTTAAAAAAAAAATAAAACAAGCAAACAAACAAAAATGAACAAAACCAGAAAAACAGTGAGCTCTATTTTTAAACTAATTTGATTGCTTCTAGATTTTCCTCAGTGTCTATTTTTTATAGTTTCTATTCCATCCATTTTATAACACCGTGACTCAAAAACTAAGCAAGCTTTTGATCTAACCTAACAAGAAGATGAAATGAGTGCAAGATACTTTGATGTTAGTACATAAAAAACCAAAGTGATGTTAAATCATCTCTAATGAACCTTAGAATTAAATATATTAAGCATGCTTTAATCTAAGGGTCTCATTATTATATCTGGTATCACAAATTGTTATTAAAGCAGGTAGCAAAAGGCAAAGGCCAGGAGGTGATTAGTAATAAAGAACTAATTGATCAGAATTGATTGGAAGATATGGATTTTTAGTTGGTGATTTTAGGAAATAGTTGACTTCTACAAGTGCCTTTGCAAGGTCTACATGACATTAATAATTCATGGTCAGTGCTGAGTAATCTTAATAAGCAAATGCCTGCCAGGTGTGATTGATTCCCAGTTTCATCTCCTCTGTGGATGGAAGTTCTTAAGAAGCAGCTGCACCTTCCCCTGAACCTCTGACAGGCCGGTTAACTCCTTAGAATGTCAGTGACCATGGAGAGTTACAAGTCTAGAACGCAACTTGGGCTGTCTCTTGGTTTTTTGAGACAGGGTTTGTCTGTAGCTTTGGAGACTGTGCTGGAACTAGCTCTTGTAGACCAGGCTGGCCTTGAACTCACAGAGATCCACCTGCCTCTGCCTCCAGAGTGCTGGGATTAAAAGCATACGCCACCACTCCCGGGCTTGTCTCTTGCTCTCTTAAGGGCCCTTTATTGCATTTCAACGTGTATGAGCTAACATCTTTGTGACCATCAGGGTAGATCTCCTGGGATGCGAAAACACTTAGTCCCCACCAATCACCAGGCTAAGCGCCCACACTGTCCAAGGCCTATAGCAGAGATTTTTGCACTTCGTTTTAACCTGACTCCCTAATGTTTCTATAAATATATTTGAAAAGTGTCTTGATTTATGCTTTTCTCGTTCTATTACTATAAGAGCTTTAGGAAACTCCTTCCACGCTGGAATATGAATCTGAATGGAAGTGAAATCTGTGTTCTTGGGCCATGCTCACTAATATTTGGCTGCAGAATAAATTACTTCTTTTCCTCTGTGAGGTAAGAATTGGGTCTTTTGTGCCAACAGCAATGAGCCCGATGTGCAGCCCTGAGAACAATTCACTTTTCACCAGAGTAATAACCGGGATAGAAGGAGGAAGCCAGCATGGACAGCCCCACCCTGACCCCCACCCCACCTTCCCCAGTCTATGCCACCTGGTGTTGTCTCCTTTGGAGGATTTTGGTGAGCTAAAGATCCACTCATTTGTTCTGAACTGAGAGTTTATGGATTTTATTTGATAGATGCTTTTTTTGTTTCTTTTTGATTTTTAAGTGTTTTGTTTAAGGAATCTATTTTGTTTGCTGGCTTTGGAAGTGTTTTGTTTTCTAGCATTCAGTTTGGTTTTTGTTTGCTTACAGATCTCTGAAGGCATTTTGGTTTGTAAAGCTTGCTGGAGCTCTCCCGTCTCTACTGCCAAGAACTTTTCTTCCATATATTATCTGAGCAGAATGTTTTGGGGAAAAGATATTTGGGTATTTAGTATTCCAACTGGTTTTATGTCTGTTTATTTAGTATGTTAATTCAACCAGAAAGCTGAAAAAAAAGTGAAAATCCAGCTAAAGTTAACTTAGATTTCCTTCTATAGGGAACACTGCTATTTCCGAACTGTTTTTTTTTTGTGCATTTAACTAAAAAGTTCTCAGCAGTAAATTTTTTTAAGTCAAAACTGTGTAGCCTGCTCTAATTGGAATATAAAATCATCTAAAAAAGAAGTGGTAAAATTAGTAATTTACAAAACCAAATGGCTGTAAAAATTATTTGTGAGTTGAAAGGAGATATTAAAGGAAAATAAGATTTTTTTTAATTTTAAAGGTTATAGCAGAACTAAAGATAAATTCTGAGAACAAACTCTTACTTTGATCTCTTTCTCTGACCTCTTAGGACAAATTTGCATCAAAGAACAAGATTATAATTGCCACTAATAAAGTTGAGAGAAAAAAGATCTCATGCTGTATTAAAATTCCCATATATAAAGGCCACTTTTCCTTGGGAAATCTCTACCTGCAGTTGGATAACATGTTTGTGTTAAATTTAACATGGTCCCTTGTTCTCTGCATATTGATCAGTTGTGGGTTTCTGTCTGTTGCAAAGAGAAGATGCTTTGACAAAGGGTGAGGACTACACTTACCTGTGGTCACATGTTGCTAGATATTTGATTATACTATGTAAAGATATGTCACTGTGATTGGTTTAATAAAAAGATAAGCAGCCAATGGCTAGGCAGGAGATGTAGGTGAGACTTTCAGGCAGAGAGAGCTCTGGGAAGAAGAAAAAGGGAGTTGCCAGCCAGACTCAGAGGAAGCAGAACATGTAGGAGGAGAGGTAAAAGCCACAAAACATGTGGCAGATCCTTCTATCTATGTGTTTCTTTTATTGGTTAATGAATAAAAAAACTGTCTTGGCCTGTGATAGGGCAAAAGAACAGAGCTATGTGGGGAAAACTAAAGTGAATGCTGGGAGAAAGGAGGTGGAGTCAGAGAGACACATGGAGCCGCCGCTAGTCAGACATATTGAAACTTTGCTGGTAAGCCACAGCCACACGGTGATATATAAAAATGGGTTAAATTAAGACGTAAGAGTTAGACAATAAGAAGCTAGAGCTAATGGGCCAAACAGTGAATTAATTAATACAGTTTCTGTGTTATTATTTCAGGGCTGGGCAGCTGGGAACGAACAAGTGGCCTCCCTGCAATATGGCACCATGCAGGTTAATAGAAATGGGTTAACTTAAGTTATAAGAGCTAGCTAGAAACAAACCTAAACTAAGTCAGAACTTTTATAATTAATAAATAAATCTGTGTGTTGCTATTTGGAAGCTGGCAGCTGATGAAAAGGCTTACTATAATCATAAAGGTAAATATTTAGAATGCAGTCAGGAATTATGCTGTAGTAAAGTGATAGTTCTTTTCTAAGACTCAAGAACTCACTAGCCCTAAGTAGCTTGCTAGGTTTCTCTTCTGTTCAGTGGGCCTTACATCCAATTAGAGAGCTGTTGGTTACCACTAAGATATGAATGCCACTATTGCGCCTTTAGGGATATTGTGCTACTCTGGTCATTGTTATAGTTCATAGGTGTTAAGCTGGTTAGGATTATTGCTTGCTTCCATCCCCGAATTTCTATGAGAAAATGAAATATGGTTAGGTCAAAAGATAGCATACAGATCGGAGGAAATCTTTACTAGCTATATGTCAGATTAATATTTACTATGTAAAAAAGCCACAAAACTAAATTCCAAGAAGCTTAGCGACTGAATCAATAAATGGATTAATGAAATGAACAAACATTTCTCAGGATATGAAATATGAGTAGCCAATAAACATATGAAAATATTAACATCCTTAGCCATTAGGGAAGTGTGGGCTAAACCTACATTCAGATTCCAACTCATCCCAGTCAGAATGACCATTATAGGAAACCAAGTAACAAATTCTGGCAAGTACATGTGGAAAATAGAATTTGAGTAAACTCCTGGAGGACCTGTAAATTTATCTAGTCACTATGGAAATCTTTCTGGAGGTTTCTCCAAAAGCTAAAATTAGAAGTACAATGTAATACAGCTGTGCCACTTCTGGATATATATCCAGAGAATTCTAAGACAACATGTTTATTGAAGTATTATTTATAATAGTCAAATTATAGAAAAATCCAGATGTCTACCAAAATATGAATGAAGAAAATATAATATATATATATACACAATGGAGCTTTATTCAGCCATAAAGAAGAATTAAATTATGCCATTTGTTGGAAAATGGATGCAATTTGAGATTATCATATTAGGTGAAATAAGCCAGACTTTAAAAGGCAAATGTTGCACGTTCTCCTTCATTTGTGATATTGGATTGCTATATAGAGTCATCAGCTGTATGTATGCATGCATGTGAGTCTCTCTCTCTCTCTCTCTCTGTCTCTGTCTCTGTCTCTGTTATTTAGTTCAGTTCCTCAACAGCATCACAGGGAACTGACAGACATTCTATTTTTCCATAACACATTCTTCAGGGTGTGGAGCTGTCCCCAGGAAAACTTTCCTGCATCATAACTGAAATATATAGTATAATGTTGTCTCTTTTTCTGTGTCTCTAATTATGAAGAATTTCCCCCTAAGCATCCCAGTAGATTCCCCTCCATGACTCCTTCATCAGGAATACACTATACATACTGCTGGTAGGGAGAATGAGATTACCATGATTTTATTAGGAAAACACATGGCCTTCTGAAACAGGCTAAATCACCCAAACAAAAATTGATGTTCTGTTGGAAAGTTGGAAGAAAGGAGATGTGGTGGTTTTTATCCAGCAGTAATGCAAACTCGGTATTACTACAAGGATTAACGCTTAGCAAGTGACTTCCACTAAAAGGTACCCCATCATTTTCCAGGGTTGAGGTATAAAATTAATTTCTGAAAGGAGATTTCATTGGGAGAATCTGATAACCCAGTCTGAATATTTGTAGCTTGTGGATATGAAACAGCAGGAATACGATCATAGAGGTTGAGGCACAGGTCACACCTGGAAAGAAGCTTGAAGAGGTTGGGAAATTTAAACCCCATACCTGTTAGGAGAGCAGTAATCATCTTGTGACTCAGGCTGATGGAATTTGAAGTTTCACCCAGAATGCAACCATCTCTCTCATGAAAAGATCAGTTCTAAGTAATGTAATTGCCAGCCAGAGAGAATCTGTGTTCCTGTTTTGTCCGTTTGTGAGCTCAGTCTAAACATATGCCTTTCACGTATCTCTTTGGCTTCGCGTTCCTCGTATGTTTACTACATTGTTGGCTTTCTTTCTTCACGTTTCACTCTTGCTGCTGCCAACCACCAGCTGTCATTACAGTTGGAGGAACTAAAGAATGAAAGATGTTGCAGGCAAATGGACAGTCTATGTTCTACCAATAGGACCGGCTGATTCTCCTTGAAACTGGTTAATGGTTGTGGCAAAAGGGGCTGAGCGAGATTTTCCAATTTCTCAAGAGAAATCTGGAGACTTAGATGCCCACAATAGTGCACAGAACTACTGGGGATTGATTTGACAAGTATGTGCACTTTATGAAAACTTGATTTGTGCACTGTAAAAGTTAATACAGTTTACTTTAAGGGAAAGAATCTAAAGTAGAGCAAAGCTAAAAATTTTTAAGGACTGAGATATGGCATAAAGCAACAGTTTGTAGCTATCATTGGTACTGTGTCTCATAGCTTGGTATCAACTTGCAGACAGAGGGATGACTGGAATGGAGAAGACATTGGGTTACCACGGTAACTGAGAAGTTAGTCTATTTTGCCCCTTCTACTCTTTATAGTCCATCTTCAGTATCTTCAGCAAAAAGGACAGAAAGCCTGACAAAGAAAGCATAGTGTTCTTGGGAGCTGGCTGATGGCAGGAAAGTCAGAGAATTTCTATTTCCTTTTTGCAACTATTCCCCAAGTAATAAAACAGAACCTATTCCAACTATAAGTCTGAAAAGCTATTTCAAATTTTCTAAATGTAACAGAAAGCATCCGAGGCACATCTCCTTGGTGTGGTTTAAGATTCTAGGGGTAGAAACGGATCCTTGTTGCTGCATATTGGGGCCTGATGTTCCAGAGATGTTATTTATCTTGCCTTTCTGTTAACTTTTGTTTCTTTTTGAATGAGTGATTTAGGATGAGATTGAACCTTTGTGGGATTCACAAGAAATAGTTTGAAGTATTTTGCTGCTAAAATTATAGTGGGGCTATTTTTTTCTTGTTCATGTTTTAAGGACAGATTTAAACACTTGTACCTTTAAAAAGTTGTTATTGGAACAGGAAAGAACAGGCACTTAAGTATGTCCAAATATACATTATGTGAGAATCTGTGAGAAATCACAACCTGGATAGGTTGTAATTAAACATAAATAAACAAGAACACAAAAGAACCTAATTAATGTAAATATATACAATATAATGTAAAAATATGCAATGATAGCATAAATACTTTTGGTTTCTAAGCAGAAAGAACAGAATCAGCAGTACTAAAGGCCATCATTACTTCAACCTAACGGGATTGTAACAAAATCACATCAATTAAAGAGATAAGCAGTGGTGAGAAGCAAAAATCAGCGATGTTTTCCAGTGTGGTCACATTGGAAAGAAGAACAAATAAAGTGGTCCAGTGGCCCCCATCTGTCTTCAGGGTACCGATGTGAGGTTTATATGTAGAGAGGGGGCAAGTGGCATGCATAATTTAGCGGTCATTGTCAAAGACTGACCCGCCCAACACTGAATCGTCATCATCGTCTCTACCTCCATCTTTCAAAGTGATCATTAAAGGTGACTCGTTAAGTTGTAAATGTGCTCACCATTGTCAACACCCAGGAGACCAGTCCTCTCGATAGACAAAGACGACCACTTCTAGTCTAAGGCCGTCCTAATACTTAGGAAAAGTTGTCTTCATCTGGGAGGAGAGCTATTCCTGGGAGATTTTGCTTTTCTTAGAGTTCTAAGGGTCTTAGGAGGAAAGGCTGATGATCACCTATCACTGTGATTCTAGTCCAACCACAGACACAGCATGACGGCTGAGATGCCAGAGTTTCATCTTAAGTCACCTTCCGCGCAAATGAAGTCAATGCTCTTTAGCAAACGTGGTTTATAACCGCCTCCTCCAACAGTGTGTTATTACTGTATCCGTACTGTGCATATTCTGATGTCTTACCCTCTCTAGCCATAACTCATTATTCAGTGATCACCTTTCCCTGTCCCCTTCACCCCCGCTGCTCCCCACAGACCTAACTACTATTCTGTTCTCAACTTCGACGAGACCTAGCTGTTTTGATTCTATATAGGAACCAAGTCTTGTAAGCCTTGTCTTTCTGTGCCTGGCTTATTCACTTAATGTGATATCATCTAGATTCACTTGTCACAAAGGATAGGATTTCATCATTTTCATGACAATATTTGATTGTGTGTGTGTGTGTTTCTGTGTGTATTCACTATTTTCTTTACTCTTTAAAGAAAAGGTAATTATTAATTGTTAGCCTCTTAGGTTGTTTTTCTTTTTATGACTCTTTTTGGATAGTGCAGTAATGAACAGGGACTCTTTTGCAGTATTCTTCCTGGGGAGCCATAACAAATATCTGCTCATAGGGCACTGTGAACAGACAAAGGAACAACTGTACTCAAGTCAACCTCAGTAAACTCATGGGAAGCCTGATGAATAACCGTTCTCCTTTCGAAAAGAGTGGAAGCCTTGGGGGTAAGGGAGAAACGGTGTACAGGATATCGCCAGAAAACACATGGTGCGGAGATCCAGGTAGCTCTTGACTCTCCCTATTTCACCTCCCTCCAACTGGGTCCCCGAAACTCTGCAGCTGCTTGCCAGGGCCTGGCACTTCTTGCCTGTCTATTTCCCTATTAGATTTGCATGGTCCAAGCCCCATGATGCCAGAAACTTTCTAGCTAACATACATACTACATAGACCTACTGACTGTCCAGTCATTGCACGTGGCTCAGTGACCCATAGCCCTGCCTGCTACCTGACAGGAATGTTCCAGTTGCTCATATCCAGGCTTCAGACCTTGGATTGGTCCACATTACCAGGAAAAGTTGTTCAAACCTCTTTGATCAAAACCACTGATGGTACCAGACTGTAGCAGAGAGAAATAGTATAACTGAAGTGGAGAATCTAGCTGCAAATACCAGACAAACAGAGGAAATAAAGATTCCAACACTGCTATGAGTTAGTCCCATCCCAAACATTATAAATACCTCCACTGAAAGAAGAAAGCTGGCTTGAACAACAAAGAAGGGAAAACTCAGCCAACAAACCTACTCCAGGTGCATAAATCACAATGAAGAAAAACAACATTAAATGTCAAAATACCAGGCCACCTCTGAAAACTACAAACACTACAGTAAACATCTAGTGAAAATTACCTGGGAGAACTCTCAGAGAAAGAACTCAAAAGAGTCCTTATAAGTAGAGTCAAACCACTCGAAGAAGATAAGGAGATGGGTGAAACAAGAAAGTAAATCCAAGACAAGAAAATGGAGTTTGAATATTTTAAGAAAACCCAAACTTAAATGATACTGGAAATGAAAGACTCAACAAGACATTTTAAAACCTCAGTGAAAGCCTCACTAACAGATGGACTATGTCAAAAAATGGAGAATCAGGGCTGGGAGACAAAGTAGAGGAACTGAATCATTTAGTAAAGGTCTGTGAGAAAATACATACATATTTCACACCCACCCACCCACNCCCATGTGTATGCATGTATGCATGTATGTATGAATAGAACTCAGAAGAATTTTGGGACACCATGAAATGACCCAATCTTGGAATTATGGATATAGGACCCAACCGTGGAATTAAGAATATAGAAGAAAAAATCATACTGAAGGTATAGGAATCCTCAATCAAACATTACCCAGACCAGAGAAAGAGATGGCCATCCAGCTCTAAGATCCATATATGGAAGAATGAAATCAGACACTATCTCTCACTCTGCACAAGATCAAATCCAATGGATTTAAGGTCTCATTCAAAACCTGAAATTCTAGAACTGCTACAATAAAAAGCAAATAACCCACAGAAACATACAAAAAACACAGGAAAAAGGCTTTCTGACTAGGACTCCATTCATCCAGGAGCTAAGCTAAATGGTTGACAAACAGTACCTCACAAAAGTAAGAAGTCTCTGTATAGAAAAATAAACAACCAATAGAATAAAGAGATGGCCCACAGCGTGAAAGAATATCTTTGTCAACTGTATCTCTGAGAGAAAATTAGTACCTAGATCATACAAAGAACTCAAAAAGCAAAGCATCAGGAAAATAAACAACTCCTCCCCACAATTGGCTGTAGATCTGAACAGAGTTCTCAAAAGAAGTTTTCAAATGTCTAAGAAACACTTTAAAAGTGTTCAACCTTATTAGCCATTGGGGAAATACAAATCCTGTCTTACACCAATAAGAATGGCTATCAAGAAGTCAAACAAAACAAAACAATTCTGGTACCATTGTGTAAACTGGTGCAGCTATTAGTAAATCAAAACGTATGTTTTTTACAAAAAAGACAGCACAAGAATTGCCATACTATCCAATTATTCCTGACTATATTATTTAAAAAAAATTCTGCACTATGCTATAGAGACATTTTCTCATCCATGTTCACTGCCATTCTGTTTACACTAGCCAGGAAATGGAACCTGGCTTGATGACTAATCAACTGAGGAATTTGGCTATGAAAACACGGCGCATACACTTGAAGTTTTACTCAGTGACATCCCCCTCCAAAAACCAAAAAACCAAAAAAATCTAGAATTGTGAAAATTTCAGGTAAATGCACGGAATTTAAAAAAAAGAGTACACTGAGAAAAGTAGCAAAATCTAAAAATAAAAAACCACATGTTCTTTCTCACATGTGAAATGAGAAATATGAATATGAAAATACAGATACAGGGAAACCAGCCTGGAGCTGAGACGGAAGCGCTCTCTCTGCTGACTAGATTTTTCTTCCCTTATTTTTGGTCATGATGTTTTATCATAGCAACAGAAATACTAAGACAGTCTTGTAGTCAAAAAGAAGAAAGACAGACATGAAGAAAGGGTGAAATGCAGGCAGAGAGCAGGGAGGAAGGCAGGGAGAGAGAGAGAATAAGAGAATGGTTATTGCTTATTGCACATTTGCTCTGGAATCTGTGCTAGATATTTTACAGAATTAACCGAGTGAATTTTTCAAACTGTTTGTAGTACTTTATGGTCATTTTTAGGGTGAGACAAGGAGAAGTGAATAATTTTGTCCAAGGACTTCAGGAAGATCTTTCTGAAATATCATTGTATACACACACACACAGTAGCCTGAAAGTAATCAGAGTTTATTCACATTTTCTAAAGAATAGTTATGGTTCTGACATTTTAGACCCTCTGAGATTATAGATGTAAGAACACCATGGACTGGCTCTGTGGTTACAGCTCATCCTGCTTCTGCAGAAGACCTAAGTTCTATTCCCAGCATCCGTGTTGGACAATTGACAGCCACCACTCCAGTTCCAGTGGAGCCTGATACCTCAGGCCTTGCAGGCATCTGTATTCATATGCACGTGTCTACACACAAATGCACATACACATATAATTTTAAAAAAGGTCTTTTTTGTTTAAAAAATGAATACTAGATATTGGTGTAGAATGAGTGTTATCTAATTCCAGACTTAGGTGGGATTTACTTACAGTTCTCCCTGCCCCCATATGCTTGCACACACTCATGTGCAAATGCATGTGCCTAGATAGTGTAGCCCTGATGATTCTGCAAGGGTGGCATTGAGAGATATCCCCTAGATCATACTTCACCTGTCAGATCTGTGAGCTGGCCACACTCTGTACTCAGCTCGCCTCTGCCATATCTCTCACAACTTCTGTTTTCTTCATTCCTCAAATATGATGTTTCTGCTGTCTCCAGCTTGTCCCTTATAATCACCAGATTACAATCTCCACACAAGCCAGAATCATATCTAATTCTTTTCTACCCGTTCTCAAATACACTGTTTTTTATACATCATGACTTCTTAAAATTTTTGATGAAATAGTATCTAAAGCTGTATCTTAAGAGATGCCTTAAACTGTTATTTCTACCTCAATTATGTTCTTATTTTGTCCATATAACTCATACTGAAAATCAGCTACATTGTTATCTTTGAGTTTCTAGAACTGAAACGTTTTTAAATTTCTTATAAAATAATATAAAAGCATATTTTAAAAATTATAATGAATATTTCTTCAGTGTCCTTTTCTTTCCCTATGTGTGTTGGGGCTTAAATACATTGACATAGGTGGTAGTGTGAAATTGCCACAGTTTATGCCCTGGCCAGTTCAAGAATAAGATGCTTTTAAACCAATAATTCTCACTTCTTTATTTTCCAGCGTATCTTTTCTGTAAAATGCACCTATAAGGTGTTACAAAATAGTTACTTTTAATAATATGACTTCATCCCAACCATCCAAAGAGCCTTTGCTACATGCCATTTCATTTGAGTCTTTGGATGTATCAGAGAATATAACCTTTATCTCCTTTCCTGGGTAAGGAATTTGTTGTGTAAATCTTTACAGAACAGAACACTGTAGTCTTATTCTTTCCCATTGCTTTTCAGGATAAAGAGTTTCAAGCAGATGCATGTCTCAAAAATAGCAGATAACTTCTAGGATCAGCACACTGGAATGTAGGGCTGTGGAGCAGAAAGTAGGAGGAAGTTCAAAGACTTACATTACAAGTATAGGTCAGGAGCAGAAGCATTTCAAGATATAATTTTCATACAATTGACAATATGCTCATAAGGAAATATAATTGCATCTTATAAAGGGCATAGGAGGAAAGACAGAGCATTGCAGATGCAGATGGTGCCTCCATATGTTCTCTGTTATGCTGTGGAATATTAGTTTAAGATATATTATGCTATGGGATTGTCTTTCTGTGTGCTGGGAATATGTGTTGCTCTAATTGGTTGATAAATGAAGCTGTCTGACTTATGGCAAGGCAGGATAGAGCCAGGTGGGAAATTTAAGCAGAGAAATAGTGAGAAGAACAGTGGAGTCTAGAGATGCCAGTCAGCCGTCGAGGAGGCAAGACATGCAGAAAATGAGGTAACAATGAGTTACAGAGGGCTGTGGGTCACTAGTTCTCTGGGAAAGCAGCCAATGTTCTTACTGCTGAGCCATCTCTCCAGTCCCCAGTTCTTGGATATTTTTCTTAAATTTCAAAATCTATTGTCTAATAATAACATTTTTAAAATTCCAAATTAATACATTGAGGTTTGGTGAGAGTAAATTAGTTATCTAAAGTCCGCCAATAAAGAACAAAAGCTAGAGAAATAAAATTTCTTTCCACTTTATGAATAAGAAACTCAAACTAATTGCTCAAGTTGAAGAATGACAGGGGTTGAAAAGCTCTAATAAAATTCAAGATTCAAAGACTAGGGTGAAAGCCTGTGAGCTCAGAGACTTATAATGGCAACTGGCTAGCTTTCTTTCTGGCATTCTGAAGGCCACTCCCTTCCACATTGCCCCAAATAGAAAAAAAAATAAAAATTCAAACTCATGCTAAGCTCCTCTCTACTACTTTCTGTCAACCAGTTCCTAACCCTGCCTCTCTGAGTCCAGGTAAATTTTATTTAATTAATGCAAGTGTAACCCATCTTTGCTCAGTTAAAATAATACTTCACAACATTCCCCCCTTCTTATTTAAAAAGAAATGTTTTAACTAACTTCAACATAATAAGACTATATACACCAAGAACAATTACCAAGTAAGGATTTCATTTAAAATATCCAGTCTATCTGCATTTAGAAAATTCAAAGAAAATGCTTCATTATTAATCCTATCTTGGTGCATTCAAAGTTTTGTACATAATTTATCAAAACTAAAGGAAGCTGTAACTATAACTTGTAGTGATATTTTGTTTGTAACGCAACAAATAAAGCTTGCCTGAAGATCAGAGTGCAGAACTAAGCCACTAGTTATCCATAGAGGCCAGGCAGCGGTGGCACATGCCTATAATTCCAGCACTCATGAGACAGAGGCAGATGAATCTCTTTGAGTTCAAGGTCACCCTGGGCTACATGAGATTGAATCTGTCTAAAAGAGAAATAGAACTCACACGAAGGTTATCCCATCACTTAGGATCACATGCCTTTGATTCCAGCACTAGGGAGGTGTAGACAGGAGTGGTATGGCTGGGCAGAGAGAGGAATATAAGGCCAGAAGAAGATAGGAGCTCAGATGCAGTCTGAGATGTAGTCTGAGGATGCTGTCTGAGGATTCATAGAGACAGGATCATGTCTTTGGTCTGAGCATTGGTAGAGATAAGAACTCTTGTGGCTGGCTGCTCTGTTTTTCTGATCCTTTAGCTTTCACCCCCTGATAGCTGACTCAGAGGTTATTTTATTATTAAGAACAATTAGAATTCATGCTACAATAATTATCTAGTCTTCAACTCCATCAAAGACTCCAGAAGGATATAAGATTACCTGAATAAACAGGAAGTGCAGTGCAAGCCATTTCCAAAGCCATAGAAATCACAGACGTCTGGCTGCCTGGACAGTTATCCAAGGTTCCTCTACAACATTAGAGCACCCAATCTTTAGCCTACAGGCCTAGAATATCTGGCAGACTCTTCTGTAAAGCAAAAATTTTGAAGGACGTCCTACCTAGTCTTGGCAAAGTTCAGCAGTCTTTTTCCTTTGTGTTCTGATTGTCCAGTTTGTACAGCATACTGTCAGTAATCAAGGCCAAAACAATTTCTTTGCCTTGTGGCTAAATTTGCCACATTGAAACCAAACTCCGTATAGAGTTTCTCTGATGCTTAACACCTTCTCTGGTAAATTGGTGCTGCCAGGAGATTTGTTTTACTGTCATAAAAAACCTTTGGTTATTAAGCATCTCAAATGCCTTATTCTTAGGTAATTGAAGTGTTTGAAGACCATCTATCTACCTAAAATATATCTGTTTAACCTTGAAAACATCCATAATATGGCTACAAGTTTGCTTACTATAGATGACTAAGTTCTAACCTGCATTTATTAATTATACATTACATTTTAAATGAGCTGCCCAAGTAGGTTAAAAGTTAATAGTTGTCTTTTTAACCTATATTCCTATATCCCTTTAAATGATGGCAAACATCCATAAACACAGAATGACCAAAACCCACCGACCCCCACCACTTGAGAATTTGAGTGTTGTGTTCTGTAGATTGCTTCCTGTTGTCTGTGGGCAAAGACATCTTTAGGAAACCTGAGAAAATTGAGATAATGGTCAAATCCTGGGAAAATCAGTTCTAACATATGTTGTCCAGTCTCTGTGCAATGGGAAAGAGCAAGGTTTATCTATCATCCTGATTAGAACAGTCTGCGAGGCTGGACCATCTCAGCCACCAGCTTTTAGCTGTTCTGGATACAGAACTCTGAGGAAACTGTAATAGAGGCAACTCTGAGAGGCTGGATAATCTGGCCCACCCATTATGTCTGGTCCCCTTGCTCTGAAAACACATAAACTTTCCAAGTAACATACATATCTATATTAATATATGTATGGAATGTGTATTTTACATAGGACTGCCAAAGACAATTTTCTTGTTTTATGTTTGAGCAGGTAAAATATATTCCATCTGTCTTATATCTATTCCAAGTTTATTTCTTTATTTCTGTAACCAGGATTTTCAGGAGGTCTTCTCTGATCAAACCTGATCTTTATTAAGCTGGAAGTGATCTATAGCCTTTTGTTTCCACAGGAAACCTCTTTCCCAAAGCAATACATTATTTGCCTTCCACTTCAAAGTTAAGGCATCCCTAAAGTATCTAGACTGGTTTAATTCAGCAGTCCCTGTTAGAATCCCATGTCTCTCAGCAGCTGTTGTTTGCTTATTAGCAATCAAAAAATTCAAAGACAACACAATACCCCAGGATCTGGACTCCCTGTGTATTTCCCATCTCTGCATGGCTTATTCAGTTTATAGCACTTTTCTTCTCTCTTTAAAGACTTTATTATTTTTAAACTCTATTTTTCTGACTGTCTATACCTATTTTCCTTTCTTTGTTAAGACTATGCACATTTTTAAAACACACTGTAACCTGTTTAGAGGTTTTCCCCCATCTGGATCTGTCTGTATTGCATATCTCTAGCCTTTTTTTTTTGTTTGAATGAACAAAATCTTAAACTTCCAGGTGACTGCTGGGTCTGCTGGCTCTGTGCCCTCCTCATTCCCTGAAAGCTGAGCTTTATGCCTCAAACCTGGGGAGAGCTGCCTTCAGCTGGGAACTGCTCTAAGAAGCTGGTGCCCTGTGCAGTGGCAGGCATTTTACTCAGCTTTTTGTTTTACTTAATGCACTGGCTGCTCAAGGGCTTGCTGTATGGCAGAAACTCTTAAAGGAGCCGCCATGCCCCCCCTTTTTCCCCTCAGCCTTTTCAGGCTCTGTGAGGAAAATATGGGCTCCACATTGGAACACCAAAATGCACCAGGGTTTTTATTTTTCTTTTGGGCCACCAACCAGCCCCCAAATCATGACACAGAGACTTATTATTAGTTTTGAATGCTTGACCTAGCTTATACATGTTTCTGACTAAGCTCTTTTAACTTAAATTAACTTGTTTCTCTTTATCTACCTTTGCCTCAGGGCTGATTACCTTTCTTCTGTATGTCTTCCTTTCACTGCTTCTCTATGGCGGTCTGGCGTCTGCCTGGCTTCTTGCCTACGGGGTTCCCTTGTTCTTCCTCTCTAGCCTAGATTTCTGCCCTATATTTTTTTCTCTTTACTTGCTATCCTTGCCTATCCTTCTCAGTCTAGCCATTGGTCATTCAGCACTTTATTAGACCAATCAGGTGCCTTAGGCAGGCAAGGCGAAACAAATGCAGCATAAACAAAAGTAACCCATCTTTACATACTTAAAGTAATCTGCAGCATAAACAAATGTAACTTCTTTGCCTGGTTAAAATAATTCACAACAAATAAGGAAGGAGAAGGGAGATGAATAAAAAGAAGAATTTTTTTCTCATATATTGTGTCCTGAACATCAAAATTTAAAAAAAAAATAAGGTTTAATTTGAATCATGTGTATGTGTGTCTCTGTGGGGGGTTGTGGGTGCAATACATTTTAAATATATTATCTGTAAAAAATTTTAAAGCAAATAACTTCTATTGCTGTTAACTAACCACATTATTTTATACCCCTGGCTAATGAAACCAATCTCTAAATTAAAATTTTCTCACAGGATTAGTAAAATTAGAAGATTGATTCCTCCCTCCCTCCCTCCCTCCNCTCTCTCTCTCTCTCTCTCTGTGATGGGCACCACATTCTTCAGTCCTTGGATGAAAGGGACAGTACTTCCTTTCTCATGAAATCAAAGCTCCCCAAGTGTTTGCACTAAGCTGGTCAGGATGTTTGCCTGTCTCCAACACAGCAGTTATATCAGTCTTCCCAGCTGCTGCCCAGGCCAGCCCTCCTCAGGACACTCAGCTGATCAGCACATCTCAACACCAAAAGCTGCCTTGTCTCTCAGTACTAAGAATTCTGCCTCCCTCCGGAAACTCATGCCTTCTCCTCTGACAGAGGTGGTGTGGAAAGACTGCCAGCCCTTGCAGATTAGAGCCTGTTCTAGTCTATTGCTTGATTTTCTTAATTCCAGATGTAAGTTTGATCTCTATATTCTTGACAGAACAAACGGCTGAAATTCTCATAGTGTTAAAAAAAGCTGTGTCTATTAAATTTTAGCTTTATTCCCAGAAGACAAAAATTCCATAGAATTAAAAATGGGCAAATTATATTGAGAAATAAGAGTCATTAAACCAGTTGGTTACTTAGGGCAGGTTATTTTTAATATTGCAGTATGTGTGTGGTAAAGTATTATATTGTAGCTTACTGTTCTTCAGGGTCTAGAAAAATATAACTGAATTACTTTGATATATGCCTAAATTCCATGGGTAACTTTTAAGCAAAACCAAAATAACCCCACAAACAAACAAACGGACAGACAAGCAAAACAAAAAAATACCCACAATAGAATAACCTATAAAAACAGTAGAGTCAATATATTGACAGAATTCTCTAACATGAGCCTGATTAAACAAGGTTGTGAAACACTTTCCTCTAAGGAAGCACAAAAGGATGTTTACATTCTTAAATTTTCTCATCTCAATCCAAGTCTGAAGACTGTTGGAGTTAAAAGCTAACTGCATCTTATCCAGGGAAACCTCCAGTGTAGAGTTAAAAAAAAAACACTGAGAGCAAAAGAAAGTCATCTATGAGAATGTGGGAAACTGGGGGCAAAGAGGATGTAAAGCCACAGCATCCAAAAGGAGAATGAGTCCAAATGACTCCCAACCTTCTCATCTGCTATGTATTTCCAGCTCCAACTCAAGGCTGATACGTGCAGGCAATGGCTCTTAGCCAGGAATATCATCAGGAGCATTCACAGAGCCATTTCATCACCAAGAGCCAGTATGCCACACTAGACAAGACTCTCTGCAAGTGTGACATGGGCATGGGTCTTAAAAAATAAGTTCCTCCAGTTATTCTGAAGCATGATTGTGTTGCAATCCTGACTCCCAGTAAGACTCGCTACCCAAACAGAACTGGCACATTTGTGGCCATCCTTGTGTGGTTTCATACACAAATCAATAACTGCAGGCTCTAGATATGTCAAACAAAGTAGGCAAGCTACTTCCTAAATCTTTCTTCCAGGCATATGCAGTTGAGACCTTCGCTCGCAAAGATTCCTGAGAATAATTAACTCTGGTCTCTGGCCCAGAGTGATAAATCCTGTCCTGGTGTTCCAAAATTGCAAACATCAATCTCAAACACTCTGTATCATTTCAGAACCAAGCTGTGTGCACCTACATATGTGCAAAGAATGCTCTTCCCCTTCTTAGACCCCTGGGCTATTTAATAGGTAGATCTGTGTTCTCTAATTCTTCTTGTAGCACTGTTCTCTAGCAAGATTAGACTATGTGCTACTTCATAACTGTAATTTTGCTACTGTTACAAATCACAGTGTAAATATTCATGTTGTCTATGGTCTTAGGAAACCCTGTGAAAAGGTTGTTTGACTGCCCAGTTGAGAACCTCCAGGTTGAGAACAGCCAGGTTGAGAACCTCCAGTTTGAGAACCTCCAGGTCGAGAACCTCCAGATTGAGAACCTCCAGGTCGAGAACCTCCAGGTCAAGAACCTCCAGGTTGAGAACCCCCAGGTCGAGAACTTACAGGCTGAGAACCTCCAGGTTGAGAACTGCCAGGTCGAGAACCTCCAGGTCGAGAACCACCAGGTTGAGAACCTCCAGGTTGAGAACCCCCAGGTCGAGAACTTACAGGCTGAGAACCTCCAGGTTGAGAACCACCAGGCTGAGAACTGCCAGATCGAGAACCACCAGGTTGAGAAGCCCTGCCCCAGGCACTTTTCTGCTAGTAGTTGCTTCATCATCATGGTCTCTTCCAACTGCACCTTTTCATCAAATACACACTGAAATTCTGAATCTTAGTTTAGACTGGGGAAAGATCCTTATAATATTTTTCTAAGACTAACAACTTTTCCCTTCAGTCACTTAGAATCTAGCGAGGCCAAAGAGATTACAATGTTTTAGATTAAAGGAGTTGGTAAATGTTGACCCCCCCACTGCAGCTATCCAGAATATGTTAATGCTCGCATTTCCATCCCAGAAGCCTAAGTTCCATTCTGACTGTCCACATGGATATGAGAAAGAAAGGAAGTTGAGAGGGCATTTAGTAGGATAGGCATTTCTTCTCAGACCTATTTGAAAAGTTCCCAGTGTTGAACCAGCAGAGTGGGAACTTCTTGCTCCCAGCACCCTCCTGGGTTCCCTCCCTTACTCTGTTGCCACACTGCTCGCCAATATGTTTCATTTTCACAAGTGGCTCCATTAGCTCCAAAGCTGTGTAACAAATTTAGCTCTTTCCTGTTTCTTTATCTCCTATAACAAATCTCCCAGCAAGCATGATCAGTTCTGCACTCTAAATCACTACTGATTTCATCAGCTTGTCTCTGTCTTCATTGATTACAATGCAGCCTGGCACTGTGTCTCCCTGAGACTAGCATAAAAAGGGACAACTGACTTTTACATATGTACTGTGTGCCCTGTAAAATTTTTCTATACCCCGCTCTAATGCGCTCGCTCATTTTTCATTCACACCTTTTACTGCACCAGTCTGGGACTGTTTGGAGTCTAAATCTAAAGTCTGAAGCCCAACTTCAGGTAGGGTTTTCCAGATGCAGATTCGCTGTTCCACTTACCACCCCAACCATCCTACCAAGCACTGTGCCAGGGGCCTTGTCAGAGAATCAGCAGGTGGCAATTGAAGTTCAAGGCGTCAGCCCACCAAGAGGTGAATCCTTGTTGGATGAATCTTGAATAGGCAAGGCCCCCAAACCACAGACTCCAGAATATCTTTTGCTTCTGCTGTGACTTTATATGTTTGCTGTTGCCACCTTTCTTTGGCCTCTGTCATGGCATTTATGGGTGCAGGGAGATCCCCACTCCCTATAATGTAGTGTGGTTTTTTCATGGAAAAATCATGTTCTACTGAGCATTTTTACTTGTGGATTATTATGAAGATGATTAAAGCTGTATTGTCTAGTTGATAACAATAATATTAGTTTCAATAGAGTTTTGATGATTAAAAATATACACAAGGAATGTCACACAGCTAGGGCCCATGAGTTTCATCTAAGGAGCTACATAGATTGCAGTTCAGGTTAATGATTAAGGAAAACAGTTGAATCCCCAGGAGTCAGGCTGGCTCAAATTCTTTTAATCTTAATGTTGAAGGATGTATTCATGGGTTTCAGTGTGCATCATAACTGAAGTAAAGCCTTAAAAATAACTTCAGGTTAGGTTAGATGTTCTAATAATAGCTTTGATATGAAAAACCCTAGAAAACCATCTAAAGTTCACAGGGACATATATATATGAGTTAGAGATTCATTAGGTTAGGGTCAAAATGCAAAGCAACCCAATTATTACTAGCTGACATACTTTCCTTGCTAGGATTGGTTAGTGATCAAAGATGATGATTAATTCTTTGTACCAATTTTTGTCCTCAATCTTCTGATATAAAAAACTACTGATAAGTGGGTATGTACCCTAAAGGTTTAAAGTAGAGCCTACTGATTGTTTTTCATGTATAAAAGCTTAGGTTTGTAATTCCTTTAAGATTCCTTATAAGAGTACCTTTCAAGATAGGTAATAAAGTGATTCTTCCTTGTAACTGCAATATGCTGCCCGATGGTAAAAACTGGCTGAGGAAAATACCCTGCTTGCTTACAGTCTGTTAATTTATAACAAGTTACTTAGAGGTAAATATATGTGGGCTCTTGGGATGACTTGGTTTTAATCAGGTAAGGGAGATGAAAGGCATGTTTTTACCTTATAATCATTCACTTGAAAAATAATGTAACCACATTATAATTTCTATATTGCCTGAAGGATTTTGTTTGGGGTATATAAACTGTAGAAGAAAAATATAGAGATAGAATACAGAATCAGAACACAAATTAAGAATAAAGAAAAGGTCTGAAGAAACCATTAAGAAAGTGTGTGAGTGTCTTTTTCTTTACTCCATTAAATAAAAAGTCATAGTACACCAATTCTGTGTATTCCCTTTGAGCCCTGTGTTGCTGGAGGCTGGTCCCTCAGGCAGCAAAACCACTGGACCCTGGACAAGTAACATGGGAAAGCAGGCCTCAAATTCTACTTAAGAGACCTCCAAAGTCAATCCTCTTCCCCTACCTGCTCACATACCACCCACCCCTTCCACTGCACCTATTTGGGATTGCATGGAGATTGAACATAGAGCACCAACAACACTTTTAGGTATACTAGCTATTAAGCTAATCTTTGGCGAGTTTGAGTCTGGACCCTGAAACCCAGAGCAGTGTCAAACTGAAAACGAAGCATCATTCAGTTAGTCTACAACCTGACAAATTGGAGTAATGTCAAACAAAGGCTCAAAATTCACCCAATAGAAGCAATACTAGATATCTACACTGAGAAACATATAAAGCATTTTAACTCCAGATGACTTGATCCCATCACAAAACAGAAACATCAACAACCTAAACAGTATGCCTCCTCAAGAAACCAGCACCCTTATTATAATATTCCCCACAAAAATCAATTTAGCTAAAGTACAAGACAAAGACTTAAAAATAGCCATTATGAATGTGTTCAAGGACCTTAAAGAGGATGGGAATAAATGCCTCAGTGAAGACTGTGAAAGCACAAATGGTTGAATGAAATAATGAAAACAATTCAAGGTATAACAATAGAATTTGGCAAACATATAGAATTGCTAAGGAACAGCCCAAATGAAATAAAACTCAAAATAAAAAGTTCAGGAAGTCAGACAAAAAGCCCAGAGATAAGTATAATGGTCTGTCCTGTCCCTTTAAGAGACAAGCCCTGCCCACTCCCTCCCTGGTCCACTGAGGTAAGCAGATCTTCCTTCTGCTTCCAACCTGTCTTTTTTTGTTATGAAAAGTCTTTTAATAATTAAATATTTAAAAGTAATGGTCTGTCCTGTCCCTTTAAGAGACAAGCCCTGCCCACTCCCTTCCCCATCTGCAGAGGCAAGTAGATCTTCCTTCTGCTTGCAGCCTGAGTCCCTTCCTTTCCATCTCTCCCCTGAGGGGTAGCTGCTGCTGTGGCTCCT
>LOEQ01000003.1:6165-17638 GCA_001685075.1 Bramus lutescens
CTGTAATGAGATCTGGTGCCCTCTTCTGGCCAGCAAGCATACAGACAGATAGAATACTCTATACATAATAAATAAATAAATAAATAAATAAATCTTTTTTTTTTAAATTGTGTGCATAGAGGAGCAAGTTGGGGAGGACCAGATTTGGTGGTGCACATCTGAAACCAGCTGCTGGGGAAGCTGGGGAGAGGAGATTGCTGATCCGAACCTGCCTTGCATTATAGCAAGACTGCATTTCAGAAGGAATATTAAAAGGAATTGTGGTGGGAGTGGAATATAGCTCATTAGAGCTGTTCCCCAGTGTGTACAAGACCCCAGATTCTATCCCAGCACTAAAGAAAATGGAAAAAGAAAAAAAAAAGATGAAAAGATAAAATCGTACTTCTAGCCAATCCCAAGCCCACAGCTCAGGATTCTCAGTGACAGGGCAGTGGTCAGCCCTGGGCCCCAACTCAGGCAGTGAGGAGCCTATTTTCATGGCCACCAAGAGGGACAGCATAAGGCTGCAACAGGGTGGGTGCTTCAGGCATGCACTGTGACGTGCTCCAGGGAGACCCAGGTTGTACACTGATCCCAGAAGAGACTTGCCAGGTCTCTGACCTGCTCCACAGGAGCAGTCCCCTCACACCTTCTATCCAGGCCTCTGATTGTCAGGATGGGTGGGTCCACTGGGGGTACATATCCAGAAGCGAGAGTGCCCTGCCTGAAGCAATGGCCATGCGGGTACTGACCATGTCCTGTGCCCTCGTTTCTAATGCTCGTCTTGGTGTCCCTGTGCCATGAGGAACCTGAAGCTCCTGAGACTCAACAGGGCCTGGCCCCGTTGTGTGTGGCTCCTACCTGATTACCTTTGGTGATCTTTTGGCATTAGTGTTCTGTGACTTTGTGTGGTTCGTTCCCTGTGTCCCTCTTCCTGGGGTAAGAACTGTAGAGGACCCTCTCTCAAATTGTTTCTGGACCGACTGTCCCGGGATACTGCCTCCTCTAGGGTATCGTGGGAGTCACATCCACTCTGACTGCGCTAAGACCACGGCTCAGCTCCCATTTCCCTTTATAGGGTGTGCGGAACTTCAGCGTCCCTGTGGGCTTGGACTCCAGTGTCCTCGTGGATTTAATTGTGGTGGGATCAGTTGCTGTGTCTGAGAAAGGTAAGCTAGAGACAGGCTGTCCAGGTGTTCTGAAGGCTGCCCTGTGCGCTCTCCCCTGCCAGTCGCTCTGCCCTGCGTGCCTGACCCCAGCCACTCACTGGCCACTTGTATAGGCTTTGTCCTGTTTTAGTCAGACCAGAGTCTCCCGGGTACCACAGAAGAGTGCACGAGGCCTGCGCCTCAACTAATGCAGTCTGGATAGTCCACACAGGCATTCATGGAGGCCTGTCTCCCTGGTGACCCTAGCTTCTGTCAAGTTGACAGGTGACACAATCACAGGGGCTCACAGAGGCCCCAGCACCTCTCTTCCTGTCCCCTGTGCATGTTGGGATTATCCAGTTTGAACTTTGAGCAGGCTGATAGTGATAATCTCTCCCGTGCCTTTAAAGACAGTGTTGTTGTGTATCCCATGCTGACCTCAGATTAGTATTCCTCTCTCAGGCCTGTGACCATGAAGCCCCACTGAGCCTGGCCTCCCCTTTGCTTCTGGATTCTGTTCCTAAGGCAGAGACACCTGCCCTTCAAAGCAGAACTCTGTTCTCTGTCCTCACCTGCTGACCTTTTGTGGCTTTCGGGTTTTGATTTCAGAACTTGACATTAGCTCTCCACCCTCCTACCTCAGCCTCTGCATGCTGATGCAGCTGCGCCACCGCACCTGGCCGCTGTCACTGCTTTTCACTGTGTCTTGGTGACGCGGCCAGCTCACAGGTGCAAGCTTGGTCACCCCATGAACTCACTGTGCACTTTCAGTGTTCGGGGCCACTTGTGGCTTGCTGGGGACATCAGGAACACTGAGACCCCATCCTTTCCACTTCTGCTGTGCCCCTGCCTTGTCTCTTAGGCTGGAGAATTGGGAAGGGAGAAGGCTATGCCGATCTTGAGTATGCCATGATGGTGTCGATGGGAGCTGTCCACAAGGGGACTCTGGTTGTCACCATTGTCCATGACTGCCAGGTACGTCCTGCAGATCTATCATTGGTGCCCCTCAGCAGCTCTGGGAGAGGGAGGAATGAGAGAGACACCTATTCGTAGCAGGCACATGGAGACTTATTATTAATGAATGCTCAGCCTTATCTTATGCTTGTCCCACTAGCTCTTATAACTTAATTTAACCTGTTTCTCTTTGTCTATGTTTTGCCTCGGGACTTTTTACCTTTCTTTCATTCTTTATGTCCTATTTTTCCTGCTTCTTCCATGTCTAGCTGGCTGGTGGCTACTTGGTTGGTTGGCCCCAGCATCTCTCTTTCTCCCTTGTTCTCTCTTCTCTCTCCTCTTGAGCCTGGATTCCTCCTCCTACTTATTCTCTCCACCCACCAGCCCTGCCTGTTCTTGTACTGCCTAGCTGTTGGCCGTTCAGCTTTTTATTAGACTAATCAGGTGCCTTAGGCAGACAAGGTAAAGCAGTAACACATCTTTGCATGATTAAATAAATGTAGCATAAATAAATGTAACACATCTTATATATCATTAAACAAATGTAGCATAAACAAATGTAACACATCTTTGCCCAGTTAAAGTAATATCCCACAACATAAACACATGTAACATGTATTTCCGTAGTTAAAGCAGTATTCCACAGCACCAGTGTTGATGGATGAGGCCCTGGGCCTCATGCACTGGAGATCATCCGTCCAGTTGCTCAGTTCCTTCCGGGCCCTGCTGTCACCTGACAATCAGCGTCTTACCTTGTTCAGGTCGTTGACATTCCTGAGGCTCTTCTGGAGGACCATGATCTCACTGTTGACTACATCGTCACTCCGACCAGGGTCATTGCTACAGGCTGTGCACGCCCAAAGCCAACAGGGATCATCTGGTCCAAGGTGAGTTATTACTGAGGCTGACATGGCCTACTGTAGTGGCCATCAGTGTTCCTCGTATGGCCTGACCATTGTCTGCTGTCCTGTGTGGCTGGACATCAACACTACCTGGAACTTTGAATGGTGCGGCTCCAAGTAATATCTTCAGGCTGAGGCCTAGAATTACCTAGGAAGCAGTCATGGGAGGGTCACTTCACTGTGGCGCCTTTGCTAGTTTTTTCATGTGTGTGTGTTGTGTGTGTGTGTGCATTTGTGTTCATATATGTGCACGTGTGGAGGCCAGATGTGAGCCTTGGATGTCATTCCTCAGGGTGTGTGCCACCACACCCTGAACATTTCTATAGTTTATTGGTTTAGCTGTTCTGTGGGGTTGGATTGACAGCCTTGTAATTTGGGCAAGCACTGCTAATGAGCTACCTCCCAGTCCTTTGCTAATTTTTATTTTGAAGGCAGGGTTCACTGCCTAGGCCTCTCAAGTAGCCAGGATTACAAGCTACACTGCCACCCTCCACAAAGGATTGCAAGCTTCTAGGTAATTGACACATGAAAACCAAATCTGAGTTATAATTTCTGGAGGATGGAATTTTGGAGGATGGAACATAAAAATGTTGTTTTCTGTTTGATTAACAAGTAGAGCTCTCATTTCATGTGGCACATTGATAAAATGTAATGACCATTCCTAATTGCCAGCTAGTAAAAACAGAATCCCCTCAGCGTGGACAGCGGCATCAACCTATTCTGCTAGCCCAAATGTAAGCTGCAGGGAAATGGCAGAGCCATTGTGGTTGGGACTTGTGGAGAAGTGAGCCAAGCCATGCTGGGTGGCATGACTCCCTACTCAAAACAGGCTGTTCCAGAGAGGAGTGGTGTCTGGCTCCATAGTAGCCTGAGCACCAGGAGATGCCATCCTCACAGCTCCTGTGCTGCTCGGCTTTGTAGGAAAGGAACCCAGAGCCTGAGTGCTGATCTGATGTGTGCACTGTAGAAACCCTGCCTTGAGCTGGGCATAGTGGTGCACGCCTTAAATCCCAGCACTCAAGAGCAGAAGAAGCAGGTGAATCTCTTTTGAGTTCGAGGCCAGCCTAGACTACATAGTGAGTTCCAGGATAGCCAGTGCTATATAGTGAGACTCTCAAAAAACAAACAAACAAAACGAACAGCAGCATCAACTATAAAAACAAACAAAAACAAAAAACACCCACACACATACACACAAGAAACCCTGTCTTGGAGCCGTGGCTATTCTCTCAGTAACTGCTTGTTTGCCGGTTTTCTGCCTCCAAAGTTAAAGAAAAACTTGCCTCTGATGGATGAGAAGTGTCAGAAAGGACTGAAAAAGTCTGCTTCCTGGCCCACTGCAGGCTCTGCTGTTCAGGCTGATCTGCCAGCTCAGTCCAGGCATCCCACTGGCAAACTGGCTGCTGATGGTCCACACGCTTCCAGCCATGTTTGTGCACATGGATCAGGCGCTTGGCTCCTCCTCCACGGCACACTGCTCACATGGTGATCTGCCTTCCACTGCCTCTGCAGGTTGTTGGGATGTTTTCAGGCAACTTTACCAACTTGGTAGGACCACAGGCGGCCTGTGTGAAAGCCCCACAGGCTAATGCTGAGCTCAGCAAGCTGTCATTTAACAACTTGGTGGCCCACTGCTAGGGAATGCTGCACAAGTTGTGCTTAGTATCAGACCTGCCTGGCAGTGTATAGGGCCAGGCCTCAGTGTGACCCAAGAGATGCTCCTGGGCTTGTAAAGGACCCTGTCCCAGCCACAGGCACCATAGGAGCCCTCACTTTCCTGGAGGTAGGGGCAAGGAATTGCCCTCATGGCCCACAAAGGAACCCCAGCTGTTTCCTCCAGGTAGAGGCCCATTCCACCCTTGCTGTGGCACATGAAGGGACAGTCTGGAGGACTTCAGAGTGTCAGGATTTCATTTAGGCTGCCATTGGGTCAGGGCTGAGCTGCAGGCTGGTGACTTTCTATTAAGGAATTGAATCCAGGCCTGGCTTCATGTTGCAGGCTTATCATCTGGGCACACTGGATGCTGAGGCAGGAGGATGGCAAGTTTGATGTCCAGGCAAACCTGAGCAATATGATGAGGCCTTTTCTCCAAATAAAAAGAAATGGCTGGGCTGTAGCCCAGTGGTAGAACACTTGTCTAGCCCATGTGAGGCCCTGTGCTTCAGAGAAATAAATAAAATTAAACATGCAGTGGAGTCTTACTTATCTCCCCAAAGACCACGCTGGGGCCTTCAGCCCCTTTCAGTCATATGGTGTGGTATGTTACCAGAGTCCCTCCTGGGTGTGTGGGTGTGGCCTTGATGTGACTACCCCCTGGTCACCCCAAGACTCCCGACTGAGGTCACTGTCTATTTCAGGTCAGTTGTGAGATGCTTAAGAAAATCCCAGTGCTCAGGATCCTCCGTGAGCGAGAGAAGCAGGCTGGAAAGGATGTCGCTCTTCAAACTGAGCCTGGCAGCCAGCACTCGGCTCCAAGCACCATGAGGAGACCCCGGGATATACCGCAGTCACAAGCAGGTTCCTTAGGAGGGCCCCATAGCCCCTTGCACGGGGTGGACACCCAACCAGCTGCCACTGTGTACGTGGGAAACATGCCCTCCAATGCTCGTGTGCGTGAACTGAAGAGAGCCCTCCAGGAGCTGGGGGCAGTGCCCCTGAGGCTTACCTGGCAGGGGCCACAGAACAGGGCCATTCTACACTATGCTGACTTAGCTGCTGCCCAGCAGGCTGCCTCCCACCTTCAGGGCCTACATCTAGGTGCCAACGCCTTGAGGGTGGCACTGGGGCAGCAGAGGGATATGTGACCTGGTGAGCAGCCCCCAATGGAAGAGCTGTGCCGTCTCTTGTTGGAATGTCTCTAACGTGTGATAGTTTGCTCTTGATGGGGGCCTGCTGCTGTGTGAGGCATAGGCTCTGTTCCTCCTGGGAAGAGGCCACACTTTCCTAATGTGTAGGGATGTGTGGCGAGCAGCACATCACAACTCTCGGGATACCACAAACTCCGACTTATTCTGACCCATTCTAGTTCTGGTTCTGGTTGTGAGGTCTGTGTGATATGCCCTCTGGATGCAGAAGGTTTAGGGACAAAAGGTAGAGAATGGAGACCCAATTTAGGATAGGAGAGAAAGTGAACACAGATCCACAGAGAAGAGGCCGGGGTAGGGATTGAGGGCAGGCAGCAGGGCTGGAAGGCTGTCCTTGGGATCACTGCAGACCGCAGTCCAGCAGAGCAGGGGTGGGTAAGGGGCTCTTCACCCGAAAACAGGAACCCCACTTGTGCATGTGTGTGATAATGTCTACCCAGGCGTCACAGCTTTAACTCAACAGGCTTAGGGCCTCACTGTCCCTCAGTGAGAATGAGAGGGGGGTGGCAGCTGCCTGTGCTTTCCAAAGTGCAGTACTTGTGCTGTTGGTCCTAGACAAAAAGTCAAAATAAGCATTTATCAAATGTGCATGCTTAAGAAGTTTCTCCTTTTTACCAGTGGGTCTTCCACAGTGTCCATTAACATTGTCCTTTGCCCAAGAAGGGCAGGCCTAAGAAAAAAAATCTTGTGACACACAACTCCTTGCAGGGACCTAGCCTTAGTCACTTAGTGCTAGTTCAGTAACCACCCCTTCCAAGTTGTCCCAGGTGCTGTGAATAGTGCCTGTGGGAAGCAGGTCTTGAGCGGCACTGACCTCTGGCCTTGCACCTGCTGGCCTGGCCTTCCCTCCACTTCTCTCCAGCACAGCCATTTGCCATCCCATCCTTTCCCGCTCTGCTTTTCCCAGAGCTCTGCCTGCATTTGGATCCTCGCCTGCCCTTTGTGTCCCTTCTTACCATCGATGTTCCCCCATGGGACAGTGGCTGCAGGTTAGCAGCCCAGAGCTTTTTCCCAGACCAGCAGGGCATGAGCGACTCAGGAAGTCCCATGTTATATGAGCTGTCCATCAGAGCTGGGAAATGGGGAGAGGACCCTCACCCCAAAACCAGCCACGCCTGACTCCAGTCACTCAGGTCACCCAGATGGTGTGGGCCTCTTGTCACTTGTGGCCAGAATAATCCAGATGTGTTGACACAATCTGAGCCACTTGTGTCTTTGTGTAAAGTGGCATCAGCACTGAAGCCCAGGCGCCCTCAGTCTCAGCCATGATGGATGCTGCAGGCTGTAGCCTTTCTCAGGATACCTTTGAGTCTGGTTCCCCAGATGGCTGGTGGACCACAGGTGACAAAGTCATTGTATTCTTTGTCACTGTGATTGTATGGCACATAGTAAACAGTGGGCAGAACTCCTGTTGGGTGCTGAGGTGACAAAGATGCTATGAGTGTTGCTGCATGATTCTGGGCCCCTCCCTGTTACCCACCCACATGGTATTTGGGCTGTTTAGAAGAAATTGGTCCTTTGGACTGGATCTCACCCTGACTTCTAGAATTACTGTTGCTGTGATGAAACACCACGATCAAAAGCAGCTTAGGGAGGAAAGGGTTTATTTTGTTCGGAGTTTGATACAATAATTGGTCATCAAAAGTAGTGAGGGTAGGAACTCAAGCAGGACAGGAACCTGGAGGCAGGAGCTGGTGCAGAGGTCATGAGGGATGCTGCTTACTTGCTTGCTCCTCACAGCTTGCTCAGCCTTCTTTCTTTATAGCATTCAGGACCTCCAGCCCAGGGATGACCCTACCTGCGATGGTCTGGGCCCTACCAAATGAATCCCTAAGAAAATGCTCTACAGGCTTGCCTGCAGCCCACTCTGCTGGAGCCGTTTTCTCAGATAACACTAGCCTGTGTCAAGTTGACATAAAACTAGCCAGCACACTGGCCTCTTCCTGTGTGTGCTTGCCCTACATCCTGGCTGTTCTGATGAGAACAGAGTCTCAGCCTTCTGCCATGACTCGGACTGATACCTGAAGCTGAGCCAAACCCTTCTGGGCATCTTCACAGTGCTGAGAAACTAGCTAATGCAGGAAGGTGGCTTTCCCAAGCACCTGTTATAACTAGGCTTTTAGAAATGTGACAGCAGGGACTAGAGAGATGCTCAGTTGTTAAGAGCCCTTCCAGAAGACCTGAGTTCAGCTGCCATGTCACAAAGCTCACAAGCACCTGTAACTCTGGCTGTGGGGATCTGAGACCTCATCAGACCTCTGGGTACTGAGCACACAGCATACACTCAAATGCACACACACAGCAACAGCAGTAAAATTCAAGTAGTTGGGACCGTGACTGATGAGAAGATCAGGCTCCTGTGGGTGAAATAAGTTTTACAGAAAGTGGTTGCAGATCACAGAGAGATTCCTTAGTTCCAGCATGTCCAACCAGATCCTAGCAAAAGCTCCTCAGGGAACCAAGCAGTAAGCAAATACTTGGGAACTGACAGCAGCAAGAGCAGAGAACAGCAGTTGACCTCTGGGCTGCTCCACATGCGCACACATGGGAACGGGATGAAGTGGGCTGGCAGAGGAGCCAAAAGGCAGTGACCCTCTCAGTGCTGGTTTCTAGGTGATTCTAGGCCCTGGCTTGGAGATGAGGTTTGAGGTTACAAGGTCCAAATTTCCAGGTATTGTTGGTGGCATCCCCTCCTGTCTTGCAGGCATAGTAAAGCCACACTTAATACAGAAGCCAGGATGCCCCAGGAGGAGAAGCCAGAGCAGCCGCAGTCACCATTTTGAGGAGTGAGATGGTGGCTTGAAGGATAGAATGCCAGAGAAGAGGTAGCTGAGCCGAGGGGTCATCTTAGTTAGGGTCTCTGTGCTGAAATAAGGCACCACAGCCAAAAGCAGCTTGAGGAAGGAAGGGGCTGTCACCTTACACTTCCGTGTCACAGTCTGTCATCAAAGGAATTCAGGAGCTGGTGCAGAAACCATGGAGGAGGATTGCTCGCTGGCTTACCCTCATGGTTGATAAACCTGCTTGTAGAACCCAGAACTAGCAATCTAGGGTGGCACTGCCCACAGTGACCCCGCCCCCATCAGTCATCAATCAAAATGCACCAGAAACTTGCCCACAGGCCAGTCTGGTGGGGACATTTCCTTAGTTGAGGCTTGCTCTTCCAAACCAGTTCCAGTTTCTGTCAAGTTGGTGTAAAACTAGCTGTCACATTAGAGGAAGCATGTTTGTCCATAGGCACCCACGACAGACACCCATAGTCTGTCCTAACACTCTGGATGGCCAAGCAAATGGAAACACATTTAAAGGCACAGGCCTGATGGTCTTCTGTAGCCTGAGAAGAAGTTTTCTGTCTTTGTAGAAGCAGTCAACGTGCAGGTTCGCCTGCCCAGTGCTGCCTCCTAGGTCCCATCACCTGGGCTTGAATCCACCCCCACCCCACTCCCCACATGCATGATCCTGGACAGTTAGCCTGTGTGTGATGCTGCCTCTGAGGTTCCTGTTCTCACAACCCTAGCCCCTGACAAAAATGATGAAGGGGGCAGCTGTGTTTGTATCTTTATCTGAACTCCATGACTAGCATACTCAATAGAACAAAGAGAACATCAATATTTATCTATTTATTTTTGGGACTGATTTGTTTTTTGAGACAGGCTCTCTCTGTGTGGTGGCTCTGACTGTTCTGGAACTCACTCTGCAGACAACGCTGGCCTCAAATTCAGAGATCCATCTTCCACTGCTTCCAGGATGCCTGGATTAAAGGCATGTCATTGCCCCTCTGTTTTTTGTTTGTTTGGTTGGTTGGGGTTTTTTGTTTTGTTTTGTTTTGGTTTTTTGTTTTGTTTTTTTGAGACAGGGTCTCTGCCTAGCATTGACTGGCCTAGAACTGCTATATAGACCAGGCTAACCTCAAACTCAGAGATCTACCTGCCTCTGTCTCCCACCACACTCAGCTTCAAATTTCAAAATATCAGAGCCTTTCTGCAAAGTAGATCTTTCACAGGACCCATGTATAAGGGCTGACATGTAGGTGACACCCAGTCCATGGTCTTACAGCACTTTTTAGTCTGTCCTCTTGGCCTTTCTTACACTCTGAACTCCCTTTTCCTGCAGTTGGGGGATAGAGGGAGTGTTCTTCTATTCTCCCAAGGACTGGAAGTACCCAGGGAGCTTGGTGCATCTTCCCAGGAAGTGCCTCAGATCTCCCCACCAGAAGCCTTCTCCCAAAACTGGCTAAAGTCACACCACGTTTGACTAGTCACCTGGGGACCAGCTCCACGCAGTGGTGATGCTGGGCTGCCCTATGGAGTGGACCACACACCCCCAGCACTGTTGGGATGGTGTGCCATTTTTGGAAGGGATCCCAGGCCAGGGAGAGGAGCCCTCACTGGTCCCCCAGAAGCATCCCTGTAACTTCATGAGTGAGGTGATTTTAATGTTTTGAGCCACTAAACTTGGGGCAAGTGTTTGCTTCCTCAGTAACTAATCATGCAGTGTCACTTATTGTCACAGATAATGATAGACACATAAAACTTATGTTAAAGTATAGATCAATACTTCCTCTGAAGAGCAGCAATTAAGACTAGATAGAGGGTTTACCATAACCGTCATGATCATCATTGCAGATACGGATTCCTCAGCCAGCTGAGGTCCCAGGAACGCAGCCAAGTTGTTCCTTACCCCCAGTGAGTAGGCTCAAGTTGGGGCCATTTGTCAGGAGGGAAAATCAGCCCTCCCCTGTGAGGTGGCCTCGCTCTTCCCACAGCAGAGGATAAATGGACATGGGTCTGTGGCATGGGAGTCAGGGTTACCCACCGTGCTGGGTCCATCCTGCATCCTTCAACCTTCTCACCTCTAGGTTGTGGCCCCTGCCTCTCTGGTCTCCTGTGGGCAACACTGCAGGTCCCAAGGACCCTGGATCCTTCCATCCATCTTCTTATCCCGCCACGGTGCCAGCCCCAGAGCGTCTGGGTCACCCAAGGTTTTACTGGGAACCGCAGAGATGTGCAGACAAGCAGACTTAAGTGAGGAGCTGCGCTCTTTTCCTCACAGAGGCAGGGCTGCCTCCTGTGAATGGAGCCCTTTGTTTCCCAGGGCCATAAATCACCACGGTTGCAATGGGAGCCGACAGGCGCCTGTGTGGTGTGGATGCCCCATACTTTGGTGGTTGGAAGCGCTAAGCGCTGGTCTTGAGGCACTGAGCTGTGGATAACTCCAACATCGCTCCCACCTGCAGGTCGGACAATCCCACCGGTAGGAGCAGCTTCCTGGATCAGGGTCTCAGGCCAGAACTGGCTGGAGCCCTGGATCCTGGCCCTGTGGAATGGAAAAAGGCTGTTCCCAGGGGAACCCTGACCTGCTCATCTCCTGACCACAAGCTGGGCCTCTAGGCCAACTGGAAGCCAGCGCAACTTGTCAGAACACAGAGAACATTGAGTGGCTGAAGAATTCGGAGTCACACCGCTGTGTGTGTGTGTGTGTGTGTGGTGGGGGATTGTGTGTGCAGTGTGTTCTAGCTGTGTGACCTCAGGCAGGGCTCACCCTCTCTGTGCCTGGGTTCTTCAGAGTTAACTTTTTTTGTTTTTGTTTTTCAAGACAGGGTTTCTCTGTAGCTTTGGAGCCTGT
>LOEQ01000003.1:46522-58276 GCA_001685075.1 Bramus lutescens
TTTTTTAGAGAAGGGATCCTGGTGACAGAGGTCATCTCAGTGAGGAGTGCCTAGGATGGCTGGGGACACGGGATGCTGGAGTGAGGCAGAACAGTTCCAGAGTCGCCAAAAGGACCAGGTGTGCATGCCCTCACCTTCCATCTCCTGGCCTCCAGAGCAGAGAGAAAATAGGCTGTGCTGTCTGAGACCCATAGTGAGAGAGAAACCGAGAAGCTGGTCCCAGGAAGCTGGCTACAGTGAAGAACCCAATTTCCATGTATTGTTAAATAAAAGATGAGTATTGTAAGTCACGGGTGACAGATAAAGTTCATGGACCCCAGTTATTGTCCAATTATTACGTCAAATGTGATGGTAAAGATAAAACCCGGCGCGGCGTGGGGCCACTTGTTTTAATTATTTTATCCCTTTAAATAACAAATGTGGCTATAACAAACAAGAGAAGTTATTTTCCTTCAAACCAACAGAAAGGAGTCAACCCACTTCAGTGATGAGCTTCCAGGCACTGTGGAGACAGCATGAGGCAGAGCTTCACGGGGCGGGTCTGCGGGGTTTGGGGTTTCGTTCCTTTGAGGCGTGGGCATGGAGCTTTTCCAAGAAACGAGCCCTACGGTAGTGTGCCGTAGCCACCATGTTGTTCCTGCCTTGGCTGATATTGCTAGCCCAGGAGAGTTCATGCAAAGTTTGCCTCCCATGAGTTTCCTTGTGGGTTTGGGGACAGATTTCCCTCCTGCAATATGCTTTAGTGCTTCTGTTGGTAGGATGAAACACCCGAGGCTTGGCACTTTATCAGGAGGCAAGGTTGATGGCAGTGTGTGTGTGTGTGCGTGCGTGCGTGCGTGTGCATGTGCGTGTGTCCTGGTTTGCTTCCTGTTTCTCTGATAAACACTCTGACCAGAAGCAGTGTGGGAAGAAAAAGGCATTATTTGGCTTAGGCATCCCAGGTCAGAGTCTGTCACGGAGGGAAATCAGGGCAGGAACTCAAGGCAGAAACCTGGAGGCAGGACCTGAAGCGGACATGGAGGAATGTTGCTTACTGACTTGCTCTCCTTAGCTTGCTCAGCCATGGGTGGCCTCATCCATAGTGAGCTGGGCCCTCCTCATCAATCACCAACCCAGAAAATGCTGCCCAGATTTGTCTGTAGTTGGTGTGGGAGAGGTAAGTCCTCAGCTGAGGCTCCCTCTCCTCAGATGACGCCAGCCTGTCATCAGTTGACAGAAGAACACTAACCAGCATGGGGTGTGGTGAGGTTAAAGCCCTGGCTGTGCCGTGCTGTGACTAATGGCATGAATGGTGGCAGTGGGTGGGGGAGGTGGTAAGGTTAGATAGCAGCCGGGAGACTGAGAGGAGCAGCCTCACTTGGTGGCAGTGTGCTTTCTTATGGCTCCTCTGCATGCTGTGTTCCCAGTGACACAGTCACCTTTCCTAGGAGCCATCTCCTAAAGATCCCAGCTCTGCCACACAGAGGACCCAGCCTCCAACACCTGAGCCTGCAGGAAGGGCAGTGTCAACTTCAGCCTCCACTTCCTGTCCACCTGAGGGCAGAGCTCAGGGACAGAAGCAGAATCAGGAAGCATAAGGGACGCAACTATCCAAGCACAGGCTTCTTGAGACCTGTTCACAGGGTACATCCCTAATATTCACGCCCATGTTCAGCAGCTTCTCTGTCCAGCACACCAGGCATCACACACATGGAGGAACATGGCAAGACAGACCAACAGGCGGACAGGATCCAGAGTGACCAGAAGCAGACCAGATAACACATGAGGGGCCAGTATTGGGGAAAGGGTGCTGAAAGTTAATGGTGATTGATACTTTCTGGCTAGACCTTCCTGGATCTGCAGAAGCATGGAGCCAATGTTTACGTGTACGGGGTGGTGGTTCGTAACAGGAGGATGCATTGGATCCCATCACTTCATGCAGAAAGATTCACTTTTCACCTGTCCAGGCACCAAAGTCCAAGAGCAAAATGCAGACTTGCTTGTGTCCTGGCGAAGGCTTAGTACCTGTTTCTGCAGATGGTGGAGAGGGATTGAGGTGGGGGTTCGGGAGGCTCTGGAGGGAGCATGATGAACTCAGCTGTTCCACCAGAGTTGGTACTTGTTGGGTGGCCACAGCTGGACTCTGAGGCAGGTGTCAGCCCTGCATCCGCCATGGTTGTTGTCCATCTGCCCTGTATGCCCAGTCCTAAGCCACTGGGCAGGCCTGTGTCCGCTATGAGGCTTCGCCCCTGGCTCCTCAGCCAGTGTATGTATACGTGTTGTTTATTGGAGTTTATTTTGCCATTCTCCAGGACCAAGCTTGGCATAGTGACAGAGTCCCAGCCTCCACCTCTGGCCTTTGTGCCCTTCTGGTAGAGCTGAACCCTGCATGTGGGATGATAATGGGGTCGTCACATGTGTGCAGAGAATGAAGATAGCCACAGTAACATGCTGAGCATCAATGATATATTATGCATCCGCAGCCTTCAAGCACTGTAAGTATTAACTCCCTTATATGTACCGGGGGCTGTTGTTACACACATTGCTCAGAGTTACAGGGCCATTAGGTGGAGAAGCCACAGTCAGGCAGGTGATTATTCCATCTTGGGATACCACTTCTCCATGTCACACTGTGCTGACAGCCAGGAAGGGTCCGCAAACCTTCAAGTACAATCAGGAGGGCAGATCTTAAAGTGGAGAGTTGGGTCCCAGGCTCCCCTTTCTGGAACATTCTGAGAAGTCACCCCTGCTCCTTACTCTGTAGAAGCATGGAAAGAATTTCCTAAATGCCACTTTTGTTTATTTCAACCAGCTGTAGGTTGGCTTTGGGCTTACCCAAAGACGGCATAACACCCCAAACTTTCTTCCTGCTGGATCCAACACAAATCATCTCTCAGTTGGGGTTTGGGGGCTCGTGATTTGGGTACTACAGGCCAGTGGCATCTGGGGGGAATGCTGAGCTGAGGTAGGAGTTCTAGAGATATGAACCGTATGCAGCTCCATAGTGAGGGTGCAGTCTGTCCCCAAGTGCACCTGCAGGTGGTAACCTGGACGACGTCTCTGTCACTGATGTGAGGTGATAAGAAAATCCACCTCCACCACAGAGTATCGTGTTTAGTCAGCCCACTCCAACACGCAAAGCTTTTCTTTCAGATCACAGGAAGAAAGGTACACTGCCTGGCTTGCTGACTGGGCTTTCCTTCTGAGTACATTGTCTCCAGTGGCCTGCTAGGGTGTGGCCAGAACCCTGCCAGGCTTTGGACATCCCAGGTAGGATGGTGTGAGTTCCTGTGTTCCACCCTGTTGGCCTTCTCCAGGCCCAGGCTGGTTCTCCTTGAGGCGTTGCAGATCAGTCTGGGAAACGTGAGTCTCCAGCAGAACTCAGCGCTGGGGAAACCGCTACAAAATTACTCCCTTCCTTCTCTGGAGGCCAGTGGACAAGAGAGCATTGTGTAGGGTCAAAGCCCTCCTGTCACAAAGGGGCCTTTCAGAGATGCTGATGGGGTGGGCGGGACCCCAGCGGCCTGGGCTCCTTGGGACATGCCCTGTCTTCCATGTGCACTGGGAGCTGCAAGTGTGTGCACATGTATGCATATGCCTAAGTGTATGCATGCATGTGTCTGTGTACATGTGTGTCTGCATTGCGGTCATGTGTGTGCGTATGCATGTGTATGGGTGTGTTTGTGCATGTGTGCACACATGTATGTGCACATGTGTATGTATGTGTGTGTCCGCACATATGTATGCTGGGAACAGGGAGCTGTGGGTTTGTGTATTTGCTGTAAAAACTATAGATAGAACAGAATACCAACAGATTTCTGTGGTAGAAAGTTATTTCCTTGTTGGATCAGACATGGCAGAATGGGTAGACGGTGTGACTGGATTCCTGAAAGGTACAAGTGAGGCTGCTAGCTTCTGAGTTCCCAGCTCAGTTGTGGACAGGACAAGGTAGGGGTAAGAAATGTGGCCCCCTGGCCTGTGAACTCTGGATTGGTCAGCTGCTTGACAAGTCGCCCAGCAGAATACTCCTTCCTGGAGAGAGCCAGACACACGCTCCTGAGGGAGGGAGTGTAGGCATCTGGGATGAGAGAGGCTTGGAACCTCCCAAGTTTGGATGCTGTGTGTGCCTGCGCATGCTCTGGGTGAAGCTCTTCAGTGTGATTGCATTCTGCAGGGCGTGGCCCGCTGTGTTATTAAGTGGCTCCCAGCACAGAAATGATTTGGGGCATTTTGGCGAATACTCCACCCCTTCCCTCAAACTAAAGTGTTGCTTCCATTTCCCATACAAAATGTCTCCCAGACCAGGAGAAGGGCAGCCTTCCCTGATGCCTTGGTGATATGCTTGCCAGGACTGGTGGCTTCTGGGAAGGAAATATGGAGGGTGGGAGAGAAGGGGATGTCTTTAAAGTGCAGTGACTGAGCTCCTGGGCTTCACCACCTGGGAAAAATGCTCTGGCCAGAGGCAGCATTATGTAGCACATAATTCCTGCTGTCTGGCCTGCTTTGCCCTCAGCAAGATGAACAGAAATTACTCCAAATATCCAAACTTCTCAAGCAGTAGGGTGGAGGTGGAATAGTCCCTCTGGAGCACAGTCTGCCTGTGGATTGGTCCAGAGTAAAGCTGCTTCGTGGTTCTACCCAGGATGCCATGCAGAAGCTGTCTTACTTAGGGTTTCTATTGCTGTGAAGAGACAGCATGACCGTGGCAACTCTTAAAAAGAAAGACACGGAGAAGGTGCTGGAAAAGGAGCTGAGAGTCTAACATCTTGACCTGTAGGCAACAGGAAGTGAACTGTCTCACTGGGTATAGCTTGAGCATAGGAGACCTCAAAGTCCACCCCCACAGTGACACACTTCCTCCAACAATGCCATACCCACTCCAACAAAGCTGCCCCTCCTAGAGTGTCACTCCCTTTGGGGGCCATTTTCTTTTAAGCCACCACAGAAGATTTGACACCCACTCCAGGAGGGACCAGAAAGGATGCAAAGGGATTGTGAACTGGATTCTGCTCCTTCACAAGACTAGAGAAGTTTGACACAGATTTCAGAGCTTCCCAATGTACTTTTTAAAAATCGTTCCTTTATGGCTGTGTGTGCCCCAGGCAAGTTAATTAAATTCTCTGAGCTGCTTTTTAGGGACAACAATGACACTACAATGCCTGTCACCTTTGGGCAGCTCATGTAGGTGGAGTGGAACTTGCTGGGATCGGCAGGTAGAACCAGTGCAGCACCTGCTGCCTTTGTCATCTGTGACAATTTAGTTTATTTTCGTCACTCAAGGAATCTTGATGCCAGGGCCACCACCATCTCTCCATGAGCCCTGTGATCCTCAGTCTAGGGCCAGGGGTAGGAGGTCAGTGGGATGTCTAGCTTTGGGTGGCTTGACTCTCACCGGCAACTTGATAGATTGTTACAGAAAGGGCAATCTCCATGAGCAGGATGTAGATCCAGGCTGTGTTACCATGAGTGAGTCCCTTGCCCTATCTGACATGTGTCTTTTGATGACCATCAGAACTCCTGTAGGGCTGCATTACACTGTAGGTCAGACTGGCTAGCTAGAATCATATTTAGAAGGAAGGAGACTATAGAATTTGGTGCTTAGAGCATACGTTGCCTTGGGACTATCCAAGCTTGACAGCCTGCCGATACAGATGTATGGCTTTGGGAAAGTTCCTCTCCCTCTCAGGCCCTGCTCTCCTTCACTCAATGAGGTAAGGATGAAAAAAGGATGTGTCATAGGGGTGTCTGCCATGAGCCCAGTGTGCATCAGCTGCAGCTGTCCTCCGGTAGGTGTAGTGTCAGGACCCAGGCCGGCCCCTGGGAGCCAAGCCAGGATGGAGGCTGTGTCTAACCTCAGCAGACTCAGAGATGCCAAGAGATCCTGTCTCTTGTGGTTTTACACAAGTGTGTGTGTGTGTGTGTGTGTGTGTGTGAAGAGTTTATGGATTTTGTCTCTCATTGAATTTATTCATGCCAACCTGCTCCCATGATTTGCATTAAAAAAAACCCAAAACCCATAAGATCTGACTTGATATGTCATCCTTTGTCCTCAAGATCTGTGATTTGTGTCTTTTAGTTTCTTTTTTGGTCATTTGATATAGATACAGATGTAGATGTAGGTATAGATCTAGGTCACCTGTATCAACTCCTTCAAAGGTGCTGCTTTGGGCTTCTCTTCTTTTTCTTCTTTTCCCCCTATTTCCTTGATTTTCTTATTTTTTAATGTTTTCTTTATTATATTTGTTTGTCTGTTTGCATGCTAGCACATGCATGTGGAGGTCAGAGGGCAGCTTTGTGGAGTCAGTTCTCTCACCACTTAGGTCCCAGGGATTGAACCCAGGTCATCAGCCTTGGCACCAAGCTCCTTTACCCTGCTGCGCCATCTTGCTGGCCCTTTACTGTTTTCTCATCTTTGCTCTCCCTTCCTTTGACCTCTCATCTGGCTTGCTTCCCTCTTCTCTTTCCTAACGCAGATGCTCACACCACCCGCTTGAAAGTCGTCCATAGCTGACATGGCACGTCAACCGTGTCTCTCTCTCCAAGGATCCTGTTAGTCACACACAGTAAACTAGGATTCACTCTTCTCTGCTGCCACTGGTCTTGGGGGATCATTTCTCTCCTGTGCTTGCTTCTGTGAGCTGTGAATATCTTTGCCACGTCAACAGCCCTCTCATTCCCCAGGGTTTCTCAATACTTCCTCTCCCTTCTCTCCCACCTTTTCCTCCTCCTCCTCTTCCTTCTTCTCCTCCTCCTCCTCCTCTTCTTTATGATAACAGAGTCTCCAGTTAGTGCTGCCCAGATGTATGTGGGTATTGGCTATCTGAGGGGCATGGGCAGCCGACCAGCAGCCATACCTTTTGGGAAGATTGGCCCTCCATTACTAGCAGCTATCGGTTGTCAATAGGTTCTCAGCCAGGAATGGAATTTTATGAGCCCTTCTCCTATCCACGCTAGTATGCTGACTGGATTGATCTCGTGTAGGTCACCATGGTTGCTGTGAATTTGTAAGGGCAATGGTGATGCCATGTCCGGAAGACAGCATGTCATAGCCCCTCCCCCAGCCTCCAGCGATTCCTCTTCCACAATGTTTCCCAAGTCCTGCAGGGAAAGGATAGATAGAGATGTCCCATTTAGGGTTCAGTACCTGTAGTCACTCATTGTAGCACTTTGACCAGTCGTAAGTCTCTGCACTAACCACTACACTGCAAAGGGAAGCTTCTCTGGCCAAGGTTGAGAGTGGTGCTGATTTATGGGTGTAAACAGAAATATTTAGAAGGCAAGTTGATTAACATGCCCATTTAACCAAGCAACAGTAGCAGTTTCTCCCCTAGGGCCTGTGGCCTGACCTCCAGCTTTTGACTAGGTGTCCTGGACTTGAATATTTTCCTCTGAAGCTGACCCCAGATCCTATCAGAACACAGTTGGTTTTCCCCACAACTGTCATGCTCTGTCGGCACCAGTGGCAGGTCTTCGACTTTGTTCCTTACCATCTAGCTATCCTGAAAGGCTCTAGACAGCCCCCCCTTGCAGCCAGAGAGCCAGCTGTGCATTTAGCTCCCTGTGACATGTGACAATGTCCTACCGCCCAGCAAGTGCTTGGTCTTGGTATAGGCTTCTTATGCACTCAGAAAGAATGAGGCACCTACAACTGCTGAATTCCCTGAGATTAAGATGATGGGTAGGATTGGGTCAGCCTTTTAATTTTACTGGTTTGTCTTGTTCATGTATCCCATCAGCTGAGGATGGGATTGAAATAGCTTTAGTAGTATAACAGGTTTGTATCACTGGGATGATCTGAATTGAGAGTCAGCATGATGGGATTCAAAATCACCTTGAAAACAAGCCCCTGGGTCTGCCTGTCAAGAAGTTTCTAGGTTGTGTTCACTGAAGTGGGAAGATCCACGCTGAATGTTGGCAGCACCATCTCATGGTCTTGGATGGTGGGCTGAATAAAGGAGGAAGTGAGTTGAGCACCAGTGTTCATCTCTCCCTGCTTCCCAACTGGGGATGCCATGTGACCAGCTGCCTCACGCTCCTGTCACCATGCCCTTCCTACCAGGATGGACTGTGTACCCTCAAAGTGTGAGCTGAAATAAACCCTTCCTTCTTTAAGTTGCACGTGTCAGGAATTTTGTCCTCGCAAAGAGACGGTGACTGATACACCGTAGACTCGCGTGCCTGTGCGTAGTGTTTGGGGTGTGCACACTCCCACCCGCGTCCCGCCTGTCTCATTCTTAGCCACCTTTCTGGAAACTCACTGATTAGTCTAGAGTTTGTAAGATAAAATGCAAATTCTGTCATTGACTGTCTGTGTACGATTACCTCCCTTCCCAAATTAGTGTGGTGTGTATCCTGTCACGTGATCAGACGCTGCCCTTGCCCCTAGGCTGTACAATGGAAAGCAGCTTCCTCAGTCACCTGGGCTTGCATAGCTAGTCCAGCACAGCCGAGGATGAATGAGAGCTGGAAAATGCCACACACGTCTGGTGCCAGACTATAGGTGCATGCTGCAGACTTTGAAAGGTCTGTGGCAAGGAGGAGCCACCTCTGGGAGTGGGAGGGAAGCCCTGAGAGGGTGGGCAAGCCTGCAAGCAAAGCCTGGAGCTTCTAGATCTTGCTTGAGCAGGGCTCTGTCATGTGCAGCCCTGGCTCTTATTTGCAGCAAGGGGGGGGGGTGGTCAAGAGCACAGAGCACTGTTGGCAGAGGAAAAAACATGGAACGCCCAACCACAGGATTCCCAAAAACATGGCTAAGCATTCATTTCGCTAACATGTTAGATGGCACGCTGGTCTCCGCAGGCTCATTCCTGGACTAGAAACAGTTCCCAAAAGCCATGTGATTCCACATTCCCCCTGGCCATGTGCAGATAATGAGCAAATCTGCCTGGGCTGGCCCTGGCCTTCTAGCCATTCGGAGCCAGGCATTCCCCAGCCCTGGGCTATGCGTGCCCTTAGGATATGTTAGGCACCCCTCCTCTGCCCTGTCCTCTTGCCCTTGGTGAAGACCAGGCCATGTGTGCGCAGAGGGGTTCACCACAGGGCCACAGTGGTACCAGCTCCCAGCCCTCCAGCGTCTCATGGAGGACTGGCTAAATGAGGAGGGTGACTGGGGTAGCATCTGTTAGGTCTTGACTCATAAACACTATTTCCATGGTTTTCTTTGAAAGACACACATACAACCAAACCGATTTTAATTAAAGATCTTGTCTTGTGGTCAGGAGGCCACAAATGAGAGCAGAGTGGCTTTCATGTGAGGAGCATACCCAGGGCTGAGCCTGTTTCCCATAAAAGGACACTTTTGCCCCCAAACGAGAAAATAGTTTGTTCTTCACAGTGTGGGAATGCTGCGTGAAGCGGTCTTTTGCAAAGTCTGCCGTGGAGGGTCTCCTGTACCAGCCTTTGTGGATGCTGAAGTAGCTGCAGCCCTTGTCAACCTCTAGTGCCTGCTGGACTCATGCATGCCAAGATCGGACACACGGTCCCGATGGTTAACTAAAAAACAGCCAAAACCCAAGTCAGTGCGTTCAGGAGTACCCAGGCTTTCTATAGAGTGCCAGAATGTACACTGCTTTGTTTGTTTGTTTGTTTTAAACAGTTAAAAGTGGGGACAGGGTAGAGATGGCTCAGAGGTTAAGCATGCTGGCTGCTCTTGTAGAGGCCTGGGTTGGATTCCCAACATCCGCAAGGCAGCTCACAACCATCTGTAACTCCATTCTTGGGGCATATATAATGCCCTCTTCTGGCCTCCATAGGCACCAGGCAGGCACATGGTGCCCACTCATGCAGACAGGCAAAACACCAGTGCACATAAGATGAATAAGTAGAATTTTAAATTTTATTACTGTGAGTGTGTGATGTGTGTCCAGGTCAGAGGGTAACTTGCAAGAGTTGTTTCTCACCACTGAGTAGCCCCATTTTTTTTTGAGATAGTTTCAGTGGTTTCACTAGGTTATCCAGAGAACAGTGGGGACCTGAGGAGAGAGGAGGCGAGAATATAGGCCAAGGAGCATATGAACCCAGGGTCCAAGATTCTGGGACTAACCCAGTCTGTGCTGAGCTGAGGACCTCTGAATGAGGGTGTGATTGGTGAGCACTGTGCAGTGTGCAGCGAGCACCATGCTGTGGGCACCGTACAGTGAGCACCACGCTATGGGCACCCTACAGTGAGCACCACACTGGGCACCATGCAGTGAGCAGCATGCACTGTGCTGTGGGTACAGTGCAGTGAGCTCCACACTGTAGGCACCGTGCAGTGAGCACCACGCTGTGGGCACCGTGCCATGAGCACCACACCGCAGACACTGTGCCCCCCCCCCTGGTTTGGAGCTGTGGTCAGGACTTGTCCTCACACTCAGGTGGCTCCTCTATCCTGTACAGGAAGACATGCACCCTATCAGAGGCTCACAACCTTTCCCTCTGACACGGGACAGGTGTCTTGGGTCTGTTTCATAAGGCAGAGCTTCCCCACAGGGCAGTTACAGCAGCACCCTGTCTGTAGCCAGAGCCTCTTACACCCACTGTGGCCTCTGGTGGATGTCAGTGGTCTCCAGGTGAAAACAGCAAAAGAACAAACAGAAGCAAGGATGAAGACTTCCCTGTCTCTCACACCAAGGCCACAGGGTTCTGACACTTCTCCTCCATGATACCTTCAAGACAGTTCTATTTGGTTGCTCTGCAGTGTGGACCTTATGCCCCTGCACACAAGAAGGCTGCTTTAGTGCCATATATCATGTCTCTATTCCAGTCAGCAGGAAATAGGACTGCCTAGAAGGAAGAGCAGGGACTCTAGTCAGCTGTAGGGGTTTGTTTGATGTTTAGGGATAAGGCGACCACATTCTTACCTTAGCCTTATTAGCTATACTGTGGTCAGATAACATCAGCTACCAGCAAGGGAGACTGGGAAGTGTGGTTCTATTTTGGTGTGTCCATATTTCTGGTTACGGGGACTGTTCTTGTGTTCCCGTGTGTCCCTGGTGTTTGTGTCCAAGCCAGGGTCGTGAAAGGGCTTCCATAAGTGGGCAAATGTGTGTATGGTGTAGCAGAGACGGACACAGGGCTAATTGGGGCTCACTGCTCAGTCCCATGGTGTGTGATGGGTCAGGGTATAACGGGATGGCTCGATAATACTCATTTCACCATGGTAAGGGTGAGGACATGTGATCTACACAGAGGACTTGATCTTACCAGCAGCCAAGGGGTCTCTGTCTCTGCCCCAGTTTGCCTTGGCCATTTCAGGATCCCACCACCCTGTCCAGCACCAGGCTGGGCCTTGCAGAGAATGTCCCACGTAACCCTGCCCTATAGTCTGTATTTCATGACCTCCAGTCATGAGGTGGGATCATCTACGATTGAATTAGCAATAGACCCCCCCCAAAAAACCTTCATCAGATGGGAGGTCCAGTCACTTGTTATAGGGGTGCAAAGGATGGCTCCATAGTCTTGTGAGGGACAGACTTACTCCTGAACACTCAGCCAGACCAAGAAGCAAGGAGGTGGTCAGGAACCACCCCCACAGCGCTGCGGCTCCTAGAGTCCCACGTGGGGTCTCCACACGCGAAGAACTCAGGTTGTCTTCTCTCATGGCAAGAAGGAGACAAAGAGGCTTGTCTTCACCCTCTGTCCTTAGCAAAGGTAGAGGGGAGAAATCTGAGCTCTAGGGGTTTTATGATTTTTTAAAATATGTTCCAAGATCCCCGGTGGCAGTAGGCAGCAGAAATGCTGTAGGTCCCAAATGGTGGTAGCGGGCCAGGTGGCTGCAGACAGCGGGCTCTGGGA
>LOEQ01000003.1:58535-74583 GCA_001685075.1 Bramus lutescens
GAGGGAGTGGGCGTGGCTTGTCTCTTAAAGAGACAGAACAACCATTACAAGGGGAGACTTTGAACTCCTCTGCCCCACTTCTAGTTTTAACACCGGGAAACCGAGGTCTAGATGGTAGAGTGCGTTCATCAGAGGCCCAAGAGAGTTAGGACTAGACCCCAACCCTCTGACGTCATGACACTTATTTCCACATCAGGTTCCTGGGAAGGCTCTGTTGTCTTCTTGCCTCAATTATGCATGGGACCAGAACGAGCATGCAGGGCTCAGGAGTTCACTGTCCTGTTGTGAGGTTCTAGTTCCTAGCTCTGTTAATTCTGTTTCTCTTTTCTGTTACAGAGGAGGACCCCACTCAGGACCCATCATTTCCTTGTGGGATGGTGCAACCGAGTGCCTGTTGGCATCTTGCCTCCCGCCAGTAGCACACTGTCTACTCTGGTCCTGGGCTTCTCTGGATGTCTGAGGCTGTGTTCCCACCCGTGTCAGCACCCGGGAGCTCTCTCTGGTAAGTCCAGCTTACCCCAGCAGTAAGTTACCAGGGAACCTCTGCCAGGAACAGAAACTTCAAGGCTCAAAAAAACTGGGTGACCTCAAGAAATGAAGAGACAGCTGAACACAGGACATTCCGTGAGCCTGGTTTACAGCTGGGGTGGCTGATGGAAGACTACTGACATCTTCCCTGTGTCTGCACCCCAATAATGTAGCTCTCCAACTCCAAGTCGGAGGCTGGGAATGTGGCTTGTTTGATAGAGTTCCTGTCGGGCATGCGAGGAGCCCTGGGTTCCAGTCTCAAGATGGCATAAACAGGGTGTGATGGAGCACGCCAGTAATCCCAACACTGGGGAGGTAGAGGCAGGAGGAGCATAAGTTTAAGGTTATCCTGGGCTACATAGTGAACTTGGGGTCAGCCTGGGCTATATGAGACCTTTTCCTTAATAAAATGAAATTCCAAGTCATGTGGAAAACCTGCTCCAAGCCTCTGCATCTTACCTTCATTGCTCCTCAGGAGCAGAGAGTGGGATACCATGCCAGCCACCTTTGCCTGCCTTTCCTTTGAGTGGGGGGTGGGGGTGGGCGGGCTGCCCAGAAAGCATGCTCTGTGGTGGAGGGAAGGGGCTCACAAGCTTGACCCCTGATGACTGTCCCTTCTCCCTGCTTGCCTGATAACAGCTGCATTTGGAAATAAATGACACTCTGTCCTCACATCTGCTCCAAATTTGTGTTTCAGAAACAAGAGTGCTCGGTTGCCTGGTATCACACGGCACTCCCCTGGCCTGGGAGTATGGAGCTGATTGGATGTCCCACCCAAAAGGAGAGGCGGTTCAATCTCTTTCCAGGAAATTGAGTGGAACACCCAAACTGACATCCAATATTAAATACTATATTTGTGGAGTTGTTCTGGAGAGTTCCCTGGCATCTGACATCTGGGAGAGAAATTTATAAGTGGGGGAAACTGAATGCCTAGTTGGAATGAGGCTCATCAGAGCTGGGAAATTAAAACGTCACTGTGCACTGGGCAGGGGCTGTGCAAAAAGGTAGGGCTATTAAAATATGATTAGCCCAAACGTATTTTGTCTCCAAAATGTCATACATCGTTAAAGTTGAAAAGGCTTTGATGCCAGTACCCCTGGCAAGGGCTGTGCCCCGTCAGCAGAACGGACCCCAGAACATTCTCTGCAAATATGCAGGCTCATCAAGAAGGGCAGAACCCAGAATACAATGGCTGCACCCCCAAAATCCAAGCCCTGCTGCTCATGAGCCCCAAATGTGGCATGTATTAAGCCAGGCATATTCAAGAAGTGGGTAACAGGGCAGGGCCACCTGCAGAATGCAATAGAGAACCAAGGGTGCAGCCTGGTGGCAGAGTGTTTACTGAGCATCACTAAGTCCCTGAGGTCTGTCGCCAGCAGCTTAAGTAAAACAAACAGAAGTATACCTGAAAATCTGGGCCATCAAGAGAAATAGTATTTTAGCATAGGAGCAAAAATTGCGGTGCTAAACCGTTAATCTGCTGTTATTGGCCAGCCTGTTTTTTTTCTTTTCCTTTCATTTGTTCATTCTTTCTTTCTTTTTAATAAATAAAGTTTTACTAAGGTCCTGGACCAGATTCAGGGATGGACCAGCCAGTAAGGGTTTTATAAAGTCTGGGTCATATTTTGTCCTTTTAAAAAATTTGATATTTTGCTTTTTTGCGGAGTTTTACAGTTTTGACTTATCTTTTTTGAGGCAGGATCTCATGAAGCTCAGGCTGGCTATGAGCACACTATATGACCCAGGATGACCTTGAATTTCTGATCCTTCTACTTCCTCCTCCCAAATACTGGAGTCACAGACAAATGCAACCATATCCAGTATTGTTTTTGGCGTTGGGAATAGAACCCAAGTGTTGCATGCGTGCTGGGCAAGCCTTACACCCTCTGAGCCACATCTCCATCTGGTGTAGGAGGTCCTTCTGTTTATGAGTTGCTTTCATTGGTTGAATAAAGAAGCTGCCTTGGCCTCTTGATAGGGCAGAACTTAGGTAGGTGGAGTAGACAGAACTGAATGCTGGAAAGAAGGGCAGAGTGACAGATGCCATGGTTCTCCTGCCTGAAACAGATTCTGGTTAGAATCTTGCCAGTAAGCCACAGTCATGTGGCGATACACATTAATGGAGATGGGTTCAACTAATATGTAAGAGCTAGCCAATAAGAAGTTAGCGCTAATAGGCCAGGCAGTGTTTAAATGAATACAGTTTCTGTGTGATTATTTCGGGTGTAAGCTAGCCGGGAAGCTGAGACAAACAAAGGGACCTGCTCTCCTTCAACATCCATCCTTAAAATTTTGATTTTAATAAACAACTGCTTTTTTTAATGATATTCTCATGGGAGGTGAGGATTGTGGTTTTTTTTTTATCTAAGTTTCATTCTTTAAATCAAATGCTTTCCACTAGATTACTGCAGTCCCTGCCCCAGCCAGGGGAAAGGTTTGACATCACCTTGTTTCTCCTGGGTCTCCAGCTCTCTTACTGTCACTGTGAGAACCCTGACCTAGTACTTGGAGGCCACCCAGGGCTTATGGTAATCCCTCACTGATGGCATGGCTGGCCTTGGAAGCCCCTCTCCCTTTGGTGGTAAGGAAGTGCAGTTCCATGAGTGGGATGTGGAGTTGGCACCTCCTGGCCAGGGTCTCCAGGTGTCAGGAAAGAAGTGGGCAGGAAGTCCCATCATGCACCGCTAGAGTAGAGAACTCAGATGCCATCCCAGAGACCACCTGCACTCGGATATCTGCTCAAGCATCTGGGCCTGAACCACATTTGTGGCTGTGGACAACTATGAAGATTGTTGGCAGCTGGCAGTATTTTAGAGCGAAAAGGGCCCAAGGCAGCTCTTGGCTTCCTCCCAGGCACAGGCAGTGAACCCTGTGTGCTGTCCCTCAGCAGCTGGCTTTAGGGGACCCCAAACATCTCCACTGCAGATCTCTGACGTGAGGGGATCCTAGAAAACCTGAAGAGGCCTTGGGAATGACTTGGGCTGACCTGCAGGGTGAGGAGGGTGTCCCTGACATGGTGGGCAGCAACCATGGCCCAATCCAGGCACAGGTTGGCTCGGTTGCTCAGGCTGGCCTTGAACTTTGTGCCCTCCCCCTTTAGCCTCCCGAGCAGAGGCTCTGTGAGTCGGGAGGAGGCCCACCAAGACAGAGTTAGTATAGAAATGCCACAGTAAAGCCCAGTGCTCTTTTTCCAGCACCAGGTATCAAACTCTGACCTTCATATGCACTAAGAAAGCTATCTAGCACGGAATTTTGTCCCCCAGAACCAGTTACTTTGTATGCTAATTAAAAATAACTATGAACAATATCAATTCCTGGCCACATCCCATATTTACTGAACAGGAAGCGTGGTGACAGTGGAGAGTTCATTTTTGATCCCTCTTTTGTGGCTCTGACAACCGTGAACAGCCATGGAAACAGCTCTCTCACCGGAATCTCTCACTAATGTCTGGGAGGCATTGGTTCTTGAGTAGAAGCTCCTGGGTCCGCCTGTGGCCTGAGCTCCTGGGTCAAAATTGGTCATTACTGACTCCTGCTGTCCCTCAGTGTGCGGATGGGGTTCAGGAAGACCCATCATCTTGTTGGCAGCCGTTCATACCCATCCCGTTAGGAAAAGAGGAAGGGGAAGGTTTGGGGGGTCATGGCACACCTGCGCTGGGCAGATGACCATCAGGAAATAGTGAGGTAGGAGTGTTATCGAGGAAAACTGTAGCCGGGGACATGGGATGAGTGGCTCTGTAAGGCTGGTTTTGCCTCCAACCACTGAGGGCTGGAAAAGGCCCAGTCATAATAGATTTGACCCACGGCCTGCTGACGATACAGACCCGAAAGTGGCCCAAGAGACCCATAAACTGAACTTGCAGCTCCCGCCGCCCCTGGTTTGGCATGGTGGAGGCTGGCATTACTACTGTGGTGGGGAGGAGCTGTGGTGACTCACGAATGAAGCCTTAGACAGACTGACGGACTGATGGCTGAGTTACTGCAGAACCCCCTGGAGTGACCTGAGCTCTTGGGCATGGTGGGGACCTTCCCATCATTGTCACTCAGAGTCTTGGCCCCAAGTTTGTGGGGAATATGTATTAAAGAGGACTGCTGAAACTGCATAGGATTTGATTCAGAGTGTTTACTTGGCTCTGTGGTGGGTGGAGAAGGAGGGGAAACCGAGTCACTTCATACACTGGGAAAATCCAGGACATTAAGTGTGGGACAGGACTTCCCAGGTTCAGCCTCCAGCCCTGTTGTGACCTCAGAGGAAGTGCTATGAAAATACCCAGTGCTCTTGGTGAGCCTCAGTTTTCCCATCTGTGATGTGAGAAGAATACCTCAGTGTCCTGTGAAGTTTTAAATTATGAGCTGAACTCAGGCAGGTAGAGTAAGCTGTCCTGCCAAGACACAGCAGGACATCCACAGGAAGCAGCAGAGCTGCTGAGATCTGCTCTCTCCTTCCCTCTGCCCATCTCCCAGACCATGTTTCTTTTTTTTTAATCTGTGTTTAATTTTACCCATTGACTTTGTATGGCATCATTAAAAGTTACTGCCTTTTATGCCTTTTATGTAGTCTCTACAACTTGACTTATTATAGAATTTTTGCTTATTCTTTGAGCATTCCATACATGTGTACAACGCACTGTGATCGTGTCTGTCTCCCACTGACTCCTCCAGATGCCCCTTTCCCAACTTCATGCCCTTCTCTCCTATTTATTTATTTATTTATTTTTAACCCACTGAGTTCAGTTAGTGTTGCCCAAATGTGCAAGGGTGTGGGGCCATCCACCAGAGCATGGGCCACCTACCAGTGCCCACAACCCAAAGAAAAGTGACTCCCCTCACTCCTGGCCCTGGAAGCTATCAGCTATCAAAATTCCTCATCTAGGGAAGGGGTTTCATGAACCCTCTCCTTACCTGTGCCAGGGTTTTATCTACTTTGGTCTTATGCAGTTAACCCCAGCAGCTATGAGTTTCCGAGTGCAGAGGACAGCACTTCCTGGCACTCCTCCCCATCTTCTGGCTCTTACCTTCTCCCCATGCCCTCTTCCATGATGGTCCCTGGACCTTGGCCAGGGAGACGGTTGATACAGGTGTTCTGTACATGGCTGAGCCCTCACTGTCATTACATTTTCTTAGTTCTTTGACCAGTTATGTCTGAGTCTCTGCAGTAACTATTGCCCCTTGCAAAAAGTTTCTCTGACCAAGGTTGGGAGCAGCACTAATCTGTGGTGTAGCTACAAGGCAGTTTGGCAACATGTCTATTAAGCAAAACAACTGTAGGTTTCTACCCAAGTACTTATGGCCTCCCGAGTAATGGATATTTGACTAGATTTATAGTACCAGGCATGAATTTTTTCCCATTAAACGGGCCTCAGATCCAAGTATAAAGCCATTGGTTATCCCCATAACTATCATGCCACTATTGTGCTAGTAGACACAACTTGCTTGACATACAGGTGCTGTAGCATGTGGGCTCCATCACTGGTTAAGACCATTGATCTCTTTTCTCTCTCAGCAGACTACATAGTGCCTTCTCAAACTCTGAAAGCCACCCATCAGGAGGGAGTATCCTGGCCAGCTCTAGATTGATTTCTCCATGTCCTGCAAATAAAGTGTGTTCAGCGATAGGGTCTCGCCATCTAGTATAGTAGGCAGCTAAGCAATGTAAATAGTCTTTTCTTTGGGGAGCTTCCTGATCAATAACTCATAGGGAAGTATCCAACACCTAAGACTGAGATTTCCACTTAATAACCTATGTCTCCTGGGAGTGGCATTGTCCAGCCATGTAGGATGCCTTCAACTCCAGACTCCCCTTTTAAATTATATATATATATGTATTTTCAAATCAGTGGCTTTCCATAATCCTGTGTGCCCTTCCCATGTATTGAATTTCAGTCTCCTCAATGTTTACTTTCATACCAAGGTTTTCACTGACTTCCACCACTCTATTTACCATGGCCTGGAGCTCATTTGGACTTTCAGCAAGTAGTGCTGTATCGTCGGGGAAACGCAAGTTACTGATTCACATACCACCTATCTGCACATCTATCTCCTCATCCTCCAGGGCTGCTGCTATTATTAATTCCAGGACTATATTAAAGAGTAGTGATGAGAGGATGCATCCCTGCAACACTCCTATGATTGTCTTAAACTGATCATTTAATAAAGAATCAGAATCTCAAGCAAACAGTCTTTGTCTATCTGCGAGAAAACCTCAGTTCAAAAGAGGGAACTATTTCAGATGTCAAGAGGCAGATAGAGACAGCAAGGGCTAAGTTCCAGGCACTAGGAAAGGTTTGGTCAGCAAGAGACAATGACAACAACAAAATTGCAAGTATATGAGACACTTGTCTTGAGCTGCCTTCTTTACAACTCCGAAACCTGGACAATGAAACGCTCCTCAGAACAGCAACTGAATGTGCTTAAGATGGCATGTCTTAGGAGGATTCTAGGCATCACATGAAGAGATAGGTAGCATAACAATGATATTAAGAAACATCTCCATCTACAGAAGCAAATAAACTACAAGATGCGGCAACAACACTTGAGATACTTCGGCCATGTCATGAGAATGAATGACGGTAGATACCCGAAGATAGCACTGCTTGGAGGAATGCACCGGATAAGGTGAAGAAGAAGGCCCCCAAAACGCTGTATAGACAGCATAAAGGAAGACTGTGGAACCTTGGGTGTGACAATAACACAAGCATCTAGACTGCCCAGGATAGGAACAACTGAAGAGCCACCATAAACGGGCTGCCCATGCATGCTTACCATTGCTGGGTCATAAATGACAAAATAATGAGGATGGCTTGCCATAGGCCTTCCATGCACCCTTAGGCTTTGGTTAACTTATCCACTGCTTCCTCTCCTCTCCCATCTCCCAGCACTCACCCAGGTGGAGCACTTTAACTTCTGCTGCCCCACCCCCTTAGTTTATTGTCACATTTTACTATCCCCTCCCACACTCGCGGGCTCTTTCTGACCTCTCCAGACACCCTTGATTAGACACACAAATCTCAAAATTCAAAGTTAAGATCCACAAAAGTGAGGACAGGTGGTGTTTGTGTCTCTGGGCCTGGATCATCTCACAGCCTGATGTGTTCCGGTGTGTTTCAGTCAGGGTTCCTGTGGCTGTGATGAAACAGCATGACCAAAATCAAACTGGGAAGGAAAGGGCTTATTTGGCTGACACTTCCACGTTGTAATCCATCATTGAAGAAAGTCAGGACAGGAACTCAAACAGATTAGGAACCTGGAGACAGAAGCCGATGCAGAGGCCACGGAGAGGGAGCGGTGCTGCTTACCATTGGCTTGCTCTCCGTGGCTAGTTCAGCCTGCTTTCTTATAGAACCAAGGACCACCAGCCCAGGGGTGTCCCACCCGCAATGGGCTGGGCCCTCCCACATCAATCACTAAGAAACTGTCCTACAGGTGGAGCTCATGGAGGCATTTTCTCAACTGAGGTTCCTCCCTTCAGATGACTCTAGCTTGTGTCAAGTTGACAAANNNNAAAAAAACTAGCCAGCACACAGTTCCACACTGAGAACATCACAATTTTATTTGTCTTTAGAGCTGAATAAAATTCTGTCCTGTGTATGTCCCACATTCTCAACAGTTGATGGACATCTTGGTGGTTTGCATTTTTAGCTACTAGTGTCAATGGAGCAGCAATGAACATGATTGTAGTCATATCTCCGTGGTAGAGCTGGGTCATAGCCTTATATTTGTAGCTTTTTTTCCCCTTTTTCTTTTTTTTTTGTTTTTGGTTTTTTTGAGACGGTTTCTATGTAGCTTTGGAGCTTGTTCTGAAACTAGCTCTTGTAGGTCAGGCTGCTCTCGAACTCACAGAGATCCGCCTGCCTCTTTCTCCCGAGTGCTGGGATTAAAGGCATGTGCCACTATTGCCTGGCTATTCTTAGCTTTTTGAGGAACCTGCACACTGGCTTCCATAGTGAGTGCATCTATTTCTACTCCAACCAACCCTAGCTAAGGGGTCTGCAGCTGGCATTTCTTTGGGCCTCCAATCAGCTCCCAAATAAAGACACACAGACTTATTATTCATTATGTATCCTAGGCTTGCCCCACTAGATCTTTTAACTTAATTTAACCTGTCTCTATTCATCTATGTTTTGCTGAAGGGCTTTTTACCTTTTTTTTTTATTCTATATGTCCTACTTTTCTGATTTTTTTCATGTCTGTCTGATTGGCCCTGGCATCTCTCTGGTGTCTCTTTTTCTTTCTTCCCCCAGCCTATATTCCTCCTCCTCCTTACTCTCCCTGTCCAGAAGTCCCACCTATACCTCCTCCCTTGATACTGGCTATTCAGCTTTTTATTAGACCAATTGGGTACCTTAGGCAGGCAAGGTAAAACAGCAAGACATATTTACATAGTTAAATAAATGTTCCACAACAGGGGTCCCCTTCCATGCGCCCTTGCTGCCATTCATTGCCACTAGCAATAGCCATCATGACTGGGGTGGAGATAGGCTCTCAAAGCAGCTTTTGTTTTCATTTACTTGGTGGCTGTGGATATTGAGTGTTTGCACTTCTTCTGAGAACCCTGTGTTCTGGTGCATGCTCTATTTGTGATTGGGTCACAACGTTTGTTGACTTAAAGAGGCTTCCAGCTTCACTTCTGAAACCTAATTCATCGAATGCCTCCGCCTCGGGTTTTAATAACATATTTGCAGCACCACACAGAAATGCAGCTGTCCCTTAATGACATGCGAGGAGCCAGGACATACCTAGCATTTTTCAGCTGGATAAAGAAAGAGGGACCTGTGCACAAGTGTGTGGTGGACAGAGGCCCATCCATTTTTTCTCCATCTGCCCAACTACCATCAATCTAATCTGTGCATCCACCTTCTACTTATCCATCATCAATCCATCATGTACCCATCCATCAGTCCCGTTCATTCACTCACCCAGGCCCTCAGAAGCTTACCCACCTACCCACTCATCCACCCACGGTAGGTAGGTAGGTAGCATCCATCCATCCATCCATCCTTCCATCCATCCACCTACCCATCCACTCACTCCTGTATCCATCTATCCACCTAGCATCTATGTATATTCCAATCACCCATCTTCTATTCATCCACTCACCCACTCAGTCTGTTACCCACCCACCCACTCACACCGTCATCCATCATTCGCCATCTGTTCATCTGTCTGCATACACATTCATCTGTAACAAAGCATTCTCTCTCTCAGTGTATCATTATTAGTAGACACCAGACACACTTCTCATTTAATCGCTACAGTTCTCTCAGGCAAGTATTGTCATAACTACTTCTTTGGACATGTTGGGAAACTGAGGCACATGACTTAAGCGGTCAGTGCTAGGACTTGATCTCAGGCTTGCAGGCCTCCCTATTCCAGAGCCTGGGGCTCTCCTCTTGGAGCAACCATTGCTTAGGGGTGAGGTGGGTGATGCCACCATGTTTTCAAGGTATTTCACAGACCTACCCAGCCAGCCTGGAATTTTTTTATTTTTCTCAAAGAGCTGGAGTTTGGATTTGGAATAGCCTAGGGAATCCATATGTATGTGGAATTTAGGAAAGTCAGCTTTGAGACTGCATTGGAGTGGTTAAAAAAGGAGTGTGTGCAGCCAGGCAGTGGCGGTATACACCTTTAATCTCAGCACTCAGGAGGCAGAGGCATGCAGATCTCTGTGAGTTCAAGGCCAGCCTGGTTTACAGAGCAAGTTCTAGGACAGCCAGGACTCTACACGGAGAAACCCTATCTTGAAAAAAAAATCAAAACGAAACAAAACAAAACCCTCAAAAAGGAGTATGCACTATCCATCAGAGTTTTGTACAGTCATAACTGGGAACAAATCCACATGTCCTGTATTTACGGGAGCATTGTGTAGGATGAGAAAAGACCCAAGTCGTCTATGCCCCAGGGTACATTTCAAGGGATCAGCTGCTCAGGAAGTAAATCAGGGGTGGCATTGAAAGGCATCCAGGAAAGTTGGTGTGGGAACCAGGTAGGAGACATTCTTGGATCCCTTGTGCCTAACTAAAATGAGGGGAAGTAGAGAGAGAGCCATGATGCCCCTCCTACTCTTCTTTCTTCTCTTTTTTCTCCTCATCTTTTTCCAAGGAGGTGATTCTGCAGTAGGATTAAGCCTAAGGCTAGCGTTCACCATTATCATAACCACACTGCCATCACCACCACCATCATCGCTACTAACATCGCTCTCACCACCATCATTACCATCACCATCGCTGCTATCCTCTCTGGATCACCATCAGATGCTGTTAGAGTAACTTTTGGAGGTCATGGTTCCAATCTCCCAGAAACCATGTCCTACCAACCCCGCTGTGTGGACAGGAAGGCAGGCTTAAAGAAATGAATAACTTTCCCTAAGTCACACAGATGTTGAAGAGCCAAGTCTGGATGTAAACTAGGGTGTAAAACTGGATGTAAACAAATCCTACATGTCTGAATTTAAGCATGTCAGCTGTGTCTGTATGCAGGGCTTGCTAACTAAGGCTGAGAGTGGGTGTGGTCTGTACAACCATGTTTGAGTAGGTGGCAAAAGCTTGCTCATCCATGTGGATGGCTTCTTGATTTCCTTTCCTTCTTCCCTGAGAGGAAGAGCCAAGACAGTGCCCTAAGCCACCTCCTTGTGCTTTCTTTAGCAGGTATCCACCCATGAGCACCCCTTTTCTTCTGCCTTAGAGGGACTGTAGAAGCCAAAGCTGGTGCCAATGAACTTTAGGTCCCTAAACAAGTCCCCCAGTAAGGCTTGTCTCCAGCCTCACCGGGGCAAGTCTGAGATGTGTGGCCATCAGTTCTGTAGTATAAACAATGAGATGAGAGTAAGGAGCACACACAGAAGGTGCCCTGAGCCAGCTGTGCCTCCTGTCCCTCAGCCTCCTTTGTGCCAGGCTTTCCCTGGCTCCATCTTCATGGTAACAACCTGGACCACTGGCTGCACTTTTTGCCATTGTTTTCCAAAGCCAGCAGAAGGTCAGAGTGTCTTACCACCATAGGTGAAGAAATAAGGACAGATATGACTATAGGCACTCTGGGTATGCAGAATCCATCACACTATTGGACCCATAGGCTACGTAACCTGTTTTGTGGTGGGGGACAGTGGCCCAGGATGGTTCACTCACCCCAAGCTACCTCTGCCCTGTCTATGCTCCCTAATTCCTCTTCATGATCTGGATCTCTAGTCAGAATCCCCAGACCATGCTTCACGCTTGCCACCCCTCACAGTACATCATTTCTGCCATGACCTGCTGTCCAAGCATGAGCTCTGGACCAACACTGTGCTTTCTGGGCACTCACATGGCATCCTGAACCCTACCTACCTGTCTCCCGCTTCATCCAGAGTCCATGGGAAGCCTCAGAATATGGCCTGATGACTCTCAGGGCAAGGTGCCCGATGGGCAGAGGAGGAGGCACAGAGTCCTCCGACTAGCCCTCTGCTTGTTACTGGAGTTGATACAATGGTGCATGAAAAACTGGTCCAACCTCCTTATACAGATTCAGTCCATCTTAACCCTCTGAGTCAGGTCAAAGAGACCCCCGTGAAAGGCTCAGCTTGCAGAGTGGGTGAAATATCAAAAGCACCAGGTAGCACTAAAGAACACGGGTGACTCGGTCAGGATAGTGCTTTCCATGGAAGCATGGGACCTGGGTTCCATTCCCAAGAATCTCAACACGATTACTCACACCTGTAACCCCAGCTCTGTGAGACAGAGATGGAGCATCCCCCGGGGTTTGCTGGCTGGGAAGTCTAACCTACACATATGTGCATGTGTGCTTACACACAAATGTGCACCTGCCTGTCACACACACGACATGAAGCAAAACAAAAACGAGCAAACGAAAGTGCATGGACAGAGTCTGCCCCATCCACCTTCCCTGGACTTTCAGGAGGGCTGGGTGTCACCCAGACTAATTTCGTCCAGTTCCCAGATGACTCTGCTGTCTGTATGGGATCCTATCCACAGAGCATTTCTGTGAGTTAGAACGTATGCCTCACTGTGGGCCTGCAGTCTTTACAACAGACCCCACATCTCCATTTCCGAATGGGACACTCAGAGGTACTCTTGAGACCCCGAGCGAGTCTCAGGTTTCACCTGGTTGGTTATAGCTGCAGCCATCTGCCCGTGCCATCTTGGATGGGGATCCAGCTGCACCTGACTGCAACCACACAGAACCCACAGGGTAGAGGCCTAGCTCTGTTTCTCAGCTGTAAGATAGGCCTGCACCAGTGTCTCAAGCCTGAGGGAGATTCCTGCGGACGCTCCAAGCGTGGTGTGAAGGTTTTATGGGGCGCCGCTAGCTGGTGTACAGCTGAGACCTTGTTCCCCTGAACCAAACTCTCTGGCCCCTCCCTCTGAGTTCCTAGCTCTGTTTCTGTCATGGTGAATGATGGCCTTTCTGTGAGCAAGCTTCTACTCACTGCAGTCTCTCTGGTAACTTCCTGTACCCCTTCCCCCACCTCTTCTTATGGGAATGGTTTCCAAGACAGGGCTCTCAGTGCTGCTGAGGAGACCTGAGACCCCCATCTCCAGGCCTTGGATGGCCAAGGTGAGAGGGTGGGTACCAGGACGTCTGCAGCTGGGGTGGTGTGGAGGGACATAGGGGTAGGAGAGGCTCATGAATAATCTGCTGACCTTTCCTCAGTGTGTTTGGGTGATCCTAAGCCTGTTTACAGTGAACCGCGGGGCGATTTTTCATCCTTCCAAATGGAACCAGGGTTATGTAAGCATTGAGACCTCGCCCGGGGAACACCTGCTCCAAGGGGCCCAACGGAGGGGGCCCAGGAGAGACGGTGCCCCCTGGTTGACTTATGATGAAGTTCACGATGGTGAGGCTGCTCCTCAGCCAGGAAGTGGCTGGGAAGGGCAGTGACTCTTCCTGGAGCTTAGATGGGGCTGCTGTGAGGGGGCCAGGACCCATTTCACCCTCTCCTGGGCACGGGTCAAAATCAGAGCTCAGCCTTGGATGCCTCAGACGAATGGCTGTCAGTAAGTAGTGTGTGCGTGTGTGTGCGTGTGTGCGTGTGCGTGTATGCCTCTGCATGGAGGCCAGAGGTCCATGCCCACTCTCTTTTTTGGTCACTCTCCTCTTGAGACAGGGTCTTTCACTAAACCTGGGGAGCTGACCCATTCAGCTAGACTGACAGGCCAGTGAGTCCCAGACAGATCCTCCTGTCTCTGCTTCCCCACTGTTGGGATCATAGATGTGTGCCACCATGCTGGGCTATTAATGTGAGCACTCGATATACAATTCAGGTCCTCATGTCTGTACAGACAGAGCCCTCTCCCAACCTCCTGTAGCTAGCTTATATTTCAGATTTACCCAAGATGACTCTGCATGGTGCAAACAGGACATCGGTGGTTCTGAACACAGTGGCCAGGAAAGAAAGAGGTTCAATCAGAACACAGAGTGGAGACAGCCAGCTCTTGTGAGCTTCTGTGCTGCTTTACGCAAGCCTTGGTGGCATTGGTGGATGCTTTGGCCTCCAGGGGCATTTCCTTGAAGACTGGACTTCCATCTCAGGGTTTGCTGTGATTGCCTCATAAGCAATTGTGGTATCCCAAGGCAAGCACTCCATGTGACTCTCCTGTCTTGCTACAAGTAAATAATCTATAAACAATAAAGATTGCGTCTCTTTCTCTCATAGTTCGGGATTCTGGGAAGTGCCTGGCTGGTTCAATGTCTAGTGGGGGCTTGGTCTTTTGCTTCCAAAATGGCACCTTACATGCTATGTCCTTGGGTGGCAGAAGGAATGACAGGAATAGACTGGACTCCCCCTCAAGCCCTAATCCCATCCACAATGACACCTCTTTTGTGACCTAGTCTCCTCCTTGGGACCCCACCTCTTCATACTGTCCTGTGGTTCCCACATGTGAATTCAGGGAATGCATTAAATGTCCGGATGGTCTGTCGAGTTGGCAAGCTGACCCTGCAAATGAGTTGGTGTGTGACTTAGCCCCACTGAGCAGAGGGTGGGCATGTGCTTCTGTGGCCACCATTCACCCACAGGAAGACAGATGATGGTGATGGTGAACACTGGCTTGACAGCGCCAGATCAGAAAGAAGGAAGGGCACCTTCGTCAAGCACCGCCCCAATCTAGAGTCTATCTCAGGCATTGCTACTGTGTTTTTATATGTATTTAAATGGTTGATGCTGTGCCCACTGAGCTGGGGGAGGCTTGTTACACACCTATATCCACTTCAAGTGGAAGATGTCAATCAGGGAGCCCATCATGGTGACAGGATTGATAGGATCTTGGCCTGCCTGGTCTCCTCAACACCTCATATCCCCCAGAGCAAGCACTGCCATCCTCTGTCTTACACGGAGTAGAAACCAGGGCTCCAAAACCCTAGTCCATTTTTCCTCAAGGCTTGTGGCCAGGGAGTGGAGGAGCTGGGTCTGTAACCAACCACAGAACTGGTGACCTCAGGGTTATGGTGATGGCCAACACAGATCATCAGCAAGACCAGATCTGGAGTCACCCAGGAGGCAGGCCTCCAGGCACATCTGTGAGGGATTATTTAGAGTAGTTTAGCCTCTGGCCAGGCCTGGGAGGGATTATTGCGATGAAGATGAGAGTGGGTGGCACCATTCCCTGGACGGGGTCCTTGACTGAATTAAAAAGGAGAAGAGGAGCTGAGCTTCCTGACTGTGGATGCCATGTGGCCGGCCGCCTCCCACTCCTCCCACCTCACTTTCCCCACCAAGCCGGACTGAAGCCTCAAACTATAAGCCAAAGCAAACCCCTTCTTAAGTTACTTTATATTCAGTCGGGGATTGAGCCACCCACATTTGGGATGGGTCCTTCCTTCATTGGTTAAACCTCCCTGGAAGCGCCCTTGAAAACATGATGTGTCTCCCAGATGATTCTAAATCTGGTCAAGTCTAAAGGGGAGAAGAACCATCACCCTGAGATAACCCCAGGGGCTGCTCAGCCTGCCACCAACCTCCCAGTTCTACAGCATCCTCAGGCTTCACAGAAAATACCGATCCAACAAGGCCCATTTTTCAGACCACAGCCCAACAGGTTTTCGACGCACCTCTTGATGCTGAGGGTGGATGTCTTCTCATAGCGCTACAGGATGGGGAAAGACTCCAGTTGGTGTCTTGTGTGTAGACCACTCTGATTTTAATTGCCCAAGATCCCACCAGGTGTCACTTGGTCTCCTCTCTACCTGGCCTGTGTCTCTTTGGGGCCATGGGCCCTGAAAGTTCTTTATTCCTTCTGTTGGCAGCAGAATTGCGCCGTGTGCCTGTGTCTCAGTGTTGGCAGTGCCAGCTCACACGGATTGCTGTGGACAGACTGCTGTCTGTTCTCTCTGCCTTTCTTTGCAGTGGGATGACTTTTCTACTCTCTAGGTTCTACAACACTTATGAGAATAAAGTTGATGATAGTTCAGCTTCCCTGGCAGTGAGGTTAGGCTTTGTCAGGGTCCTGAGAATTCTTTCAGGACCTTCATCCAGGATGGGTGACAGAGTTCCAGGACAGCTGATTGGTAGCCCAGGATCCTTTTTTTTTTT
>LOEQ01000003.1:89244-99669 GCA_001685075.1 Bramus lutescens
CATGTGGCTTATTGGGATTGGTAGCCCATAGAGTATATAGTCTGCAAGCGCCCTTCCCATAAAAGAGAAAAAGATTGTTCAAGGTTCCTGAATAAACTGCTTATAGAAGAGCCAAGTGTTCCATCTTTCTTGCTGGTCGAGATATATGTGACAATCTGAGCCTCTCAGGAGGACATGTGACATCAGTGTCACAAAAAAGACACTCAACTCTCAGGTATCAGAAGTGCAGTGTGTCTGTCCCTCTCCACATGGAGCTTGATGTCAGCCCTGCCCTGTATCTGACCCTGGAGAAACTAAAAACCAAAGCCTGTCGCCTGTCACCCAAATGATCCCATCAACAAATGTAAACACCTGCTGCTCTTCCTGGAGCCCCTCCTGGTCCTGGGATGGCTGAAGCTTTGGGATTCTGTGAAGTCCTTTGTAAGGTCAGCTCTGAAGGGACTTGCCCACTGTGTGCTCTTGGGTGTCTCCTAGAGACGTCGGACTGGACTCCATCATGGCGGTTACAACTCTGTGCAGCAAATTTGGAATGCCTTGAGTCCCGAGTTCCAGAAGAAGAGTGCCAAGCAAGGGTGGTAGGGCAGGGTTCTGCTCCATACCATAGTACCTCTTCCTCCTACACCAGCCAAGAGGCTCCCCTCTGTCCTTGGAGGCCCTTGGGATGCTCTGTGAGCTGGACCAGCTCATCCATGTTCTTCCTCATGTGTGAGTGTGCGTGTGTTCATTTTAATGTGGGCATACATGGATGTGAGCACATGAAGGTCAGAGAACTACTTCAGGGTACATGGACATTATCAAGTTTGTTTTCCAGACAGGGTTTCTCACTGAACCTGGTACTCGGTATTTGGCTAGGCTGGCTGGCCAGAGAGCCCCAGGGATCTTCCTGTCTCTGCCAATCCAATCTGGGATTACAGGCATTTGCCACCATGCCTAGCTTTTTACACAGGCTCTGGAGATTGAAGACAGGTCCCCAAGCTTATGTATCAGGTATTTCACCCACCACCAGTCGCATCTCCTCCTCACCCACCATCCCTCCCTGACTCATGGAGTCACATGACCCTATCTGGGCTACAAGCAATGGCTGTAGGGAGGTGTCTGGCCCTGAACCTGATCCTACCATCTTCTGTTATCTGCCACTTGGAGAGAAGACCACCCCCTGCCCCCAGACCCTAGAAAACAGATTCTGGATTCCAGCACTCCACATAAAGCCCTCCTTGTAAACAGAGACTGCACCTTCATTTCCCAGCCGCCCAGACCCCGAATAATCACACAGAAACTATATTAATTACAACACTTCTTGTTCAATGGCTTGGTCAATGGCTTAGGCATGTTCTTACCTAGTTCTTATATCTTAAATTAACCCGTTTCTATTAATCTGTGTATTGCGATGAAGCTGTGGCTTACCGGTAAGGTTCTGGCATATTTCTCCTTCGGTACACTTAAGGTGGATGAAAAGAAACCTGTCTAGGGGGTCAGGGGAACAGGGAATATTTGAAGCTATGTCTCCCTAGAGTCCTGTCTGGGGCCATGACAGAGAGAGGACCATGTGTAGAGTTTGGCTCCTTAAACTAGAGCTTTTGTTCCTGCAATTAGCTTCTAAGAATGCATGCTCAAGCAATGTTGCACTCTTTGAGCCTTTCTCTAAATCATGTGAGTGTACACACATGTACATATGTTCATGTATCTTTAGGGAAATGTATGTGTAAATGTGTGTGGAGTGAAAGAACAATCTTGCCATTTCCTTAAAGACTGTCACCTTAGTTTTTGAGACAGGGTCTCCTTCTGGCCTGGAACTCACCAAGGAGGACGGGCCATGTGCCCAGTAAGCCTCAGGCATATACCTGCTTCTGTCTTCTACTTCCTCAGCCCCAGGAATACAAATGCATGCCACCATGCCTGCTTTTTGTTTTGTTTAATGTGGGCACTGTGGCTCAAACTCAAGTCCTCATGTGTACAAGGCAAGTACTTTAACCACTGAACCACTGAGCATCTCTCAGACCCTGTCCCAGAATCTTGAAATGACTTGGGTTAGCCTCAGGGTTCTGGAGAGCTTGGGTAGGCAATGACTTGGTTCCGCTTCAGGGTCCCCGAGAGCTTGGGTAGGCAGCTTAGGGTAAAGTCAGACAGCAAGGCTCCAGAAGGGAGACACAGGATGGGGAAGACAGGATCCCCAGGAAAATCACACAGGGAGGTGAATGAGGCAAGCCCAAATCAAGCACAGCCTGAAGTCAATGATGACCCCAACTGCAGCATGAACCCCACACTGAAGTAAGCCATTAAGGAGGGCAGAGTACAGGGGACTCTCTGGGTGATTTCTACATTTTTCATTACCCTAAAGCCGTCGTGCAGAAGAAAGTACATTTTGTTTTGTTCTTTTTTCTTATAAAAGGCAGGGCAAACCCTTTCCTCTCTCCTCTGGGCATTTCGCTGTTAAGATGTGAGAGCCGAAGCTCAGGCAGCTAGCTTACCACCAGAAAAAAGCTGAGGCCTTTGCCGGTTTTACACAATCACCATTCAGCGCTGAATGAACCTCCCTTTTATGTTAAAGAATAAAACGTTGCAGTTATCAGCTGCCAATCGCCAGCTCAGTTTTGTTTTGTTCTTGTGCAGCAGAGCCCAGCGCTACAGGAGATCGTGTGTACACTTTGTAGGGACTTCGGACGTTAGCAAAAAGTGAGCCGAGAATCCTTTCCTGTGCAACAGTGGCCTGTCGCTTTCGGGTCCCTGATGTCTCAGCATCAGAGTTGGTGGCAGGTCCTTAGACCTGATTCACGGCCACCTCGACACATGGTGGGAAAGTCATTCGCTGCATCCGCCAGATCCTCCCGATACACACTTTGCAGGAGTTACGATTTATGTCCGTTCATCAAGATAAGGCTGAGAGCTATGCTCAGGGTTTGTGGTCGTGGGCTGGCCGTGAAGCTGGCGTGGCCTCTGCAGCACACGGTGGAACCAAATCCGTGCAATCAACAGAGGGTGATTTACTCGGTCCCACCGGCCCCACATTTAAACAGATGTCAGCGGGTAGCAAATGCGCCAGGAGGAAGACATTAGCATAAGTTACTGCGTCGGAAAAGAGGGAGCATTGTAAACGTGCAAAAAGGGAAGGCGAGTATTTATGACGGCAATTGCTGGCGATTTCCTCTCCTGTCTGATCCTGTGGGGCGGCTAGAGCTTCTTCTAGTTGCTGCTCTGGCAGGCTGGGGCGAGGGAGGTCCCCCAGTCCTCCCTGCCAAGGACCCCACAACTCCCCTTGGGAAGGCACCAACAGTTCACAGGGAGGTGACAGCTCAGCTCCCAAGATGGGGAATGTGTCACATAGGGGCTGCTCCACCCATTGGACAGATGGAGAGACTGAGGCCTGTGGAAAATTGAGGTGAGCTCCTGGCAAGGAAGCGTTGAGGTCTTCCCGATGCCGTTTCCCACTAGTCGTGACATCATTGGTTGAGCTCTGGGCAGGCAGGTCGGTTCTTCCTGAGAGATTTGTCCTCTCTTCTGTTCTGCTTGCTGCCCCAGGTGTTCCTGCCCTTGTGCCTAAGGCTGGCCACAGCCCCTCCCCCAGCCCTTCATCCTCTAACCCCCTGGCCCGCATCCTTGTGGTGGTCAGGGTGTGGCAAGCCGGTCTCCCTGTTCTATGGGCGTCATCCTGGGGGAAGGAGGAGCTAGAGAGGATGTGCCTCTTAGATTGTGGTTGCAGATGAGGATGAGGTGATTGACGGCTGCGTGGTGTTGGGTGGGAGCAGGAGGGAGAGGGGAGTCAGCCATAGCTGCCCCAGGCCACCAGGGTTCCAGAGACACTGGCTGGAACCTAACACACCACTGCTGGCAAAACCCGCTTCCCACATTTTGACTCACTGACTGCAGCATGGGAAGCTCTGGTTTGCCTTGATCCACGCTGGCACCCGGTCTACACTTGGGCCTCTGTCTTCCCTCATGTCCCCTCAAACAGACTGCGTGCCTTGGCTAGCCCTGAGGGGATGCTTTGTGTGTTGACAGGGTCTTAACCTGTTCAGAGCTCCAGGTCTCTGTGTGGCAGGTGACCAGGAAATGTTTGCGTAGAAAATGAATAAACAAATCAGAGAACCTGTACCCTGGAGAGCCATGGGGGACATGGGGCCTTCTGATGGTTCAGTGCTGTGGTATGGGACCTCAGCTGACTCTTCCCTGTCTGCCGTCCCAAAGCTGCACAACCACAATTCAGCTCTTTGCTGCATAGCTCCTCTGAATTTGGGGACAGAAGATAAGGACCCGTGTTCTGTCACAAGTCCTAGGCTCAGCTTACAGACCTCTAGTGACGATGTCAGTGTGGCATTTACTCCATTCAGCCAAGAGGTTAGTAAACAGTGCCTCAAGAACCAATTGTTCTGTTGGCCAGAGCTGGAGAGCCAAGCCTGGATTTACCTGCTAACATGGCTGGACAGGTCGAAAGAGTGTTTAGTGACACTTGAAAATGACATGCTGTCAATAAAGGATATTCACCTTGGGCCGTTCCCATGGCTGTCATGTTGGACAGCATTGTGGATCACTTCCTACAGGGCTATCCAACCCAGAGAGTCTGGAACTTTTACTATGTCGTATACAGACCTTGTAGACCCTGATCTGAAGTGATCTGTCTTTTGTCTCTGAGTTGCTGGCTCACATGAGGTCCAAGAAACCATAAAATTGGGTTGTGCCCCCCCATTCCTCTGTGTCAGACAGGTTGTGACCACTGCATAGGTGTGGCTTCCCCGGAGGTCCACAGGTGACCCTCTCTGAGTGCAGCCTCTGAACACACATATTGTTGGGATGACCCCCAGCTCTGCAGCAGGGCTTGTGTCTGCCAAGTGCCCCTCTGCCTTTAAAGGTGTGTTGAAAGCCAGGTTCTGCTTACAGGCCTCAGTTCAGCAGCCTAAAATAATACAGCAGGATGCTGGCAGGGGACCGTGCACTTCCTGTGACTGTTCAGCTCACATTCTCCCAAAAATAACAGCGAGACTGTTCACACCTGCACTGGCCACGTTTCCTCACGCGGCCGGGAGATTAATGGGCTCCATTCAGAACGGACCTTTCTGACCTCATTTGTGAAGTCGGGGACTCAGGAAATTGCACACTAATCCAAATCTTGATAATCCCAAGATCCTGACACTCTCCCCCCCCAACCCCTTCACAGCCTCCCTCTGAACAGAGCTTCAACTTTCAAAGTTTTGATAAGATGAAAAGTCGATTATTCCTGGCAGACGGCTTGCAGTTCGGCCTGTGCACATGGACTGACTGGAGAGACCTCAGAGATGGTGCAAAGATCAGGAAAGGGTTCCCATTAGCATCAGGGAGCTATCAGCCCAAAGAATGAAAGGACAGAGGGCCCCCTCTAACACGCATCCCGCCTGCAGGCCTCAGCCATCCCCTGCAGAGGCAGGAAGCATGCACAATGCTTTTGCACTTGGCTGTTCCTCCCCGTGTTTCAGCCCATGTACCTTCTGCCTTAGCCATGTCGGTGCAGCAAATCTTCCTGGTTGCCTTCAAGGTATGAAGCGGGAGGTAAACAATGTCTGGAGGAGGGACTTGAACTTGAGTGTTTGGCTTTCGGTCAGCATTTCATTTCACTATAGACCATGACTGTGTCAGGGGAGGGGCTGGGTCTTTTGTTGTTTGAAATAGGGGCTCAGGTAGTCCCTGTTGTCCCGGCACTCACTCTGTAATCAAGACTGGCTTGATCCTCCTGCCTCTGCCTCCTGAGTGCTTGGATTGGATTGTGAGTGCACCAGTCTTCCTGGCTAACTAGGTCTTATTTAATTGCACGATCCTACTGTAGAGTCCTTCCACCCCAGCACACAGTGGGTGCAACGTACGTGCATGCTGAGAAATGAACGGCCAGCACTTTCCCCAGCCGTCTAGCCTGGTCTGACCTAGCTCTTCTCTCAATGATCACTGATGGCTTCTTTGATGAACAACACTGAGGCCAGGCTCACCTCTGTGCACTCCTTAGTTCTATAAAGGAGTTAAAAAAAAATCTGAGGTCATGTTTGGGCAGTAAATAATGGTGGGCAGATGTTTAAGGGGGGTTGTGGGGGCTGGACAGATGTCTCAGTGGCTAAGAGCACTCGCTGTTCTTCCTAAGGACTGTGTTCAATTCCCAGCACCCACGTGGTAGCTCGCAACTGTCGGTAACTCCAGTTCTGTGGGACTGACACCCTCACACAGACATACATGCAAGCAAACCATCGATGAACATAAAATAAAAAAAATTATATATATAAAAATGAAAAGCTTTTTTTAAGGGTTCCTGGAGGGCTCATTCTCTTTGGTTTCTGCCTACCATATAAGGTCAGCCCTTCTCTCCCAGGCACCAGTGAATGCGTGTCTCCTGCATCTGCTCAGCTTCCCTATGGCCAAGAGAGGTCATTCATCTAGCATCCACCAATGACTTGAGAGCAAGAGAGACAAGCCCTGTATCTAAGTCGGAGCCCTGTCTTGTCCAATCCAGACCTCCAGGCCCATGTGGCCTTTGGTCTGGCAACAAGCCAACTTGGAAAGATTGACAGCTCATAGACTGGACTCCTGAAGACATGTGAAAAAAATGGCTAGCCTCCCTAGATAACCTTTTTTTTGGGGGGGGCAGGTGGGAGGTGGCTTCAAGACAGGGTTTCTCTGTGTAGCTTTGGTGCCTGTCCTGGTCTTGTAGACCAGGCTGGCCTCAAACTCACAGAGATCCATCTGCCTCTGCCTCCCAAGTGCTGGGTGTGGAGTTTGCTAAGTCACTCAGACATGGGTTGTTTGTTACTGCAGCCTATCCTTGCTGTCCTCACTCAGTCACCAGCTCCCTCCAGAAGCTGCCTTCGAGACCCAGTCAGAACCCACCAGGAGGCATGCCATGACATGCCATGACATGCATGACCTACAGTGCATCCTGTCTTCCGCCTCATTTTATTCTACCTGTTAATCGTGTGTGTGTGTGTGCGTGTGTACGTACATGCACACATGTATGTGGAGGCCAGAGGTCACGTCATTCCTTGATGAGTCCCCAACTTATCTTTAAGACACCCTGTGTCTCATGGAGCCCAGAGCTCCCTGATTTGGCTAGACTGGCTGGCCAGAGAGTCCCAGGGATCTGCTTGTTTCCACCCCCTTCAACCCTTGCGATTACAGGTGTACACCACCATGCCCAGATTGCTTGCTGTCTTTCCTTTCTTTTTTTAAGGATATGGGTTCTGAGGACCAAAGACTGGTCCTCACACTTGCGTGGAAGACACTTCACCCTCAGAGCCATCTCCCCAGATCCCTCCCTACTTGGTGCATCTTGAGTGAACCTCGCATTCCTGTACAGACACCTTTCCTCCCATCTATCTTAACAGCTGTGTTAAATTCATTCAAAACACGTCCCATTCTTCGTTTAAACATTGCCTGCCTCCCAGACGTTGAACTTCCCTCTTTTGCTGTTACAAACAGGGCTGCAGCGAGCAGGCGGTTACGTGGACCTGGGATCTTAGCGTAGATGACATGCTGCAGAATGCAGTAAATGCTTTATGAGCAACTACGTGTGATGCATACAGAAATGAGCATTCTCTTTATTGACTTTAGGTACATGGGTAGTAATCTAAGAACAGACAAGACCGAGTTGCCGAGTGGAATCCTTCTCGAGGAGACTGGAAATTGTCCTACTGATGTATTATGTATCTGGTTAAGTTAGCCATTCACAGTGGTTTCCTTTCTCCATCGGTCCCTTGGCCATTTTCTCCTCTGACTCTTTCTATCCTTTTGTTATTTTCATTCTGTTTTGTAGGTAGAGTCTCCTTCAGCAGCCTAGACTGGCCTCAAATGTCTTGATCCTCCTCCTTCAGCAGCTGAAGTGCTGGATTCTTCCTGTGTGATCCTGTGGTCCGTCTAGCACACTGGCCTTTCTATCACCTACTGTGCGACGCCTGTCAGTAGCAGGACTCTTATTCTGACTTCACCCAAAGGCCCAAAATTTAAACAAGGCTCTCCTGCATGCCACCAAGAGTTCCCTTATGCAAAACAAAACAGGACAGTAAGATAAAACTTAACCTTTCTGGGGAAGCCCCCTACCCAAGAGTCCCAAGGGATTCTTTGCCATTTTCTAGAAGTGGAGAAGCACCTAGATTTCCTTAAGCTATGTGGTATTGGAGTCAGACCTCCTATGAAGGGAGTACCCAGCTCCCAGAAACCCTGGGGTCTGCTGTGGTGTTGTCCTGTGGTCACAGGTCCCGATGCTTCCTAGAGAAAAGATGTCCGTTTCAGCCAATCCTTCAGAAGGGTTGAGTGAGGCAGGCTGTTGGACTGTTTGAAAGGGTCATCATCAATGATGATGAGGATGGGGGTGACCAAGGTGACCATGGTGATGATGATGATGGTAATGGTGGTGATGATAGTCAACATAGTCACCATGGTAGTGATGATGATTATTTTGATAATGGCAATAATGATAGTGATGATTTGGTGGTGATGGAGGTGATAGTGGTGATGATAACTGTGATGGCCATAATGAACTCCACCTGGAATTGAGGGCTTGTTCTTAGACGCCACAAGTCCATCACCTGTGCTAGCATGCCAGCTTTCTTGCAACAGTGACAATGACCAGCCTCTGCGGAGGAGCCTGACCCTGTGCCGATACACCCACCGGGACCCTGAGTTTCAATCAGTGAGCTCATTGTGAGCATCAGAAAAGCCCCTCTTCAGCATCCCAAAATACTCAACCAAGGCCCTGAGTGTGCTCCTTCCGTCCCCACAACTCTTGACACTGTGATCACCTGACTTTTGAGAGTGACTCCTCTTTCTTCTTCTGAGGTCCCATGAAGCAATATTTAATTGAAGAAGATTGTAATTGAGAGAGCCCCTTCTCCTAATACCAATCCTGTGTCTCTGCTCCTGTGAGAATGCAGTTGACAGCAATGCACCTGCAGTCAAAGCCCCTGGGCCAGGGGACGCATTCCTGTGTCACCACACAGATGAAGACCCTGTGGGTCCGACAAGCTCCAAAACACCTGAGTCCACATAGCAAGTAAAAGACACAGCATTTCCTACTGCAGGTTGTTCTTTTCTCAAAGCCCAGGGCTGCCCGCTGCAGCAGACTGGCCAGAGGCTCTGAGTAACTCAGGGAAGTAGGGACCCCTGAGGCTGCTGCTCCCTCTTGTTGGCTCTGCTCCATGATAAGAATCTAGCTGTGCTTTCTGAGCTGGTTTGTAACCTCAGGGGAAGAGGTTGAGCCACCGAGGTTCAGGAGCGGTGGCTATTGTTCCTAGACTCAGGCCCCAGCTCACCAGGAAATCCACGGGGAGGTGAAGGCCGCACTGGCCCGGGCCTTCAAAGCAGTTCCTCTGCCACAGACCTCTGCTCAGCCCAGCCCACAGCTTCCCAGGAACTTTCTACCGGACTAAAGAGAGTCAAGACTGGGGCCAAATGTGGCCTGAAGTGGACTCTGCAAAACAGAGGTGAAATCCAGCCAGGGCTTTTGACACAATCTCAGGAACCATGGGATGACTTGAAGGCCAAGAGGCGTGCTTAACAAAATAGGGCTTGTTGCTTAGGGCAGCCTGGTCAACTGAAAGCCTCTCATTTTAAAGGAAGGACCCATGATGACCTGAAGCATTGATCTCCATCAGAAGTGGAATGAGCAGGTTCCCCGCAGCGGAGTTCCCGGTGGTTCTGCCAGCTGGGCCAGGGATCTGGGGATACCTGGCAATGCCTGAAGGCACTCCAGTTTGCAGTTTGGGTGTTACTGGAGTGGAGTTACAGAAGGACACACTGGATGGGCTACAATGAGACCAGCACCCATCGCCCCTTGCCCAGCAACTGCTTACCTAGCCCAGACAACGTTAGAGACTGGAATCTCCTGTCTGTACTGTGAATCCCAAGGTTCCTTCCCATTGACTTCAGTGGAGAAGCTGCATGGGAGAGAGAAGGGCATCTGCCAAAGTGGATGGCTGCTGTCTTCTTGGCAGAGAACGGCAGAGGGCGTAGAAGTTGGGCTCCTCTGTAGGTGATTTCTAGTCTGTGAAGAGAGGCTGTGACCCCCTCCTCCTGCAGCCCAGGTTAGAGTCACACCATGGAGGTCTGTCCACTGTCTTCCCACAGTCCTACCACCTTCTCGTACCCTGCGGTCATCTGCAAAGTTGCCTCCTCTTCCTCCCTTCACCTAGTTCTTCTGTTTCCCAGTTGTGCTCAGCAGACACCAATCCTGCCAACATCTGGGGCTCTAGGGATGAAGAGCCTGGCTAGGGATCCTCCATTGTGACATGGGAGAGTGCTCAGGTGCATGGGAATGGCTGCTGCTCTCTGGGCTTGCTGGTGAGAATTAAGGAGTGTGTGATGGATGGATGCCTTGTTCGTTTCCTTTAAGGGTGCAAGGTGGTGTTCCTAAGGAGCTCTTTTTTTTGTTTGTTTTTTTCAAGACAGGGTTTCTCTGTAGCTTTAGAGCCTGTCCTGGAACTA
>LOEQ01000003.1:113393-130156 GCA_001685075.1 Bramus lutescens
CCTCCTCCAGGGGCTCTAGCTACTGAAAACTACTTCACTGCCCTACAGTGCTCCCTCATTGTTCCTTTAGATTTTCTCTATGCTTTGTTTGGGACAGTTTCTGTTGTTCCATCTTAAAGTTCCACAGTTCCCTCTTCTTCAGTGTTTTAAGTAAAATTTTGTAACTTCGAGGGATCTTTTACAAAATATATCCCTCACCTCTGCATGTCTTCCCCCACCTTTCTCTGACCTGGTGAGCTATGAACCATTGATGTTCCTGTCTGTTGGTTCTGGCACTGGCATAGTTTCTGCCCATCATTTGTGGGTTAGTTTCTTATTTTGCCCAGACCCCTCTGTACCTTGCTTCCCCATACCTTGTTATTTGTACTGATGCCTGGGTGTTTGGTGCTCTTTTTAATCTCTCAGTTTCACAGAGTTTGCTAAGAGGCCTAGTTAAACAGACTGAAAGCTGTTTGACTTGTTCGTTCATTTCTAGCTATCAGACCAACTGCCCTTCACTGTCAGCAACCTTGATGTCTTTAAAATTATAGTTTAATGACTAAAACGTGCAACACGGGGAGAGCTACTCTTCACTTATTTTGACCAGGAACAGAAATTTTTTTTTAAAGTATGTTGTTTTTCTTTTAAACAAAACAAAACTTTTTTTTAAATACTCAAATGTTGGTTCATCAAAAAGTGACCAGCTTCAATAATAGTTTGATCATCTAGTATGTACCTGAAAGTTGCTTTCTATGAATAAAGTGTGCAGTTGGCTCATACTTTGGAGTCTATTCTGGTCTAAGTTATTTTTCAAGTCAAGAAGTCTACCTATTACAGGTGTCTTTGAACCCCTGTGAGCTCCCTCATTTGGGATAGCTTCTCTGTTTCGGATGGCCAATCAGGAGGCTGAGTCTTAGCCATCCGCTCACCCACCCAGGCTTGATGCTTATGTGGCTGTCCGCCGACTACTGCCATCTCTGGACATCTGTTGCTTGCAGAGAATGTGCGGGAGGGCGTGGCTTCTACCCTGTGAAGGTGACAGGAAGGCCAGCCTGGCTTCAAGTGGGTTTCTCTGAGGCGGTGGGGATGACATCCAACAGTCACTCTAGGACAGCTGTTGAGAGTCCAAGAGTCACGTCTGCCTTGAGCAAGGTGGTCATCCTGGGTGGTCTCAGCAGGGGTGTGTATGAACGTGTCCTGCTCATGGCCCTAACCGGAGCCCCGTGTGGACCTCACAGGGTCATTCTCTTAGTTCTAAGCTAGCAATTTCCCTTTCCCAAAGGTCATCCTCAAGACGTCCTCAGCCAGGTGACCACTTAGGTCAAACAAAACAGGCCCCATCCCCACTCTGTGCTCACTGCTTGAGGTCAGAGGCTGTTTGTGTCCCTCTTTGGCCTCTCTCAACCTTTCCCCTCCTTTCTGCAGGTGAGCACAGGGAGGCAATGACGGCAGAGGGCCGGGCCCCAGCTGCATGCTGCAGCACTGTCACACAGGGTCTCTTGGCAGAAGACCAGCGACAAATTCAATTACTCTGAGCACACGCTCCGCAATCAAAGGCATTGTCTCAGAGAAGCAGAGCCTCCTGCTCCAAGCTGGGCTCAATTAGGAGCCACGAGGAGACTCCATTTCATGGGAACTAGACCCAGAAGCCCAAAAAATCATCTTTGGGCTGCCTCCTGGGCCCTGCCTGCTCTCCTGCACGCCTGCCACCGGCCCCCCACCTTGGCTGGAAGAGGTCAGTGAAGAGAAGGACTGTCCGTGTCACCCTCTCCCAGTGGAGGCCTAGCTTCAATGACACCAGGGCCCCAAACCACAAGTTTATGAATCCCAGAAGTTTTGCTTGCTCGGATCTGGCGGGGAGCTCGGCTGACATCATGGAGACATTTTTCTCTGTCAGGCAACAGAACGAGGCACAAAGCAGCCAGCTGTGAGGCCTCAGAGACCAAGTCTCTAATTAAAACAGTGGGAAATGAGATAACTTCTCGAATTCATCACTGCCGCCGGGGGCTGTCAGAGCAAAGCCTTCGAGGGTTACCCCCCACCTTTTGTTTATACGTTAACAGGGTCCCTCAGCTGGCCTTTGCGAGTGCGTGTGTGCGTGCGTGTGTGTGCGTATGTGTGTGCACATGCACACACACACACAAATGTGTGCTTCTCTGTGTGTGCCTGTGTGTGTTTGCAGGTGTGTGTGCATGCATGTGTGTATGCTTGAGTGTGCATCTGTGTGTCCTTGTGGGTGTGTGCATATGTGTGTATGTGCTTGTATGTGTGCTTGTGTATGTGTACATGTGCATATGTGTATGCTTGTGCGTGTGCATGTCTGTGTGTATGCATGCATGCATGTGTATGCATGTGTGTATGCATGTGTCTAAACTGTATCTCCCTGTTGTTTCGCCTTTGTTTGCTTGCTTTTTCATATCTGTCCATCAAATCTCCACAGTTTTATGGTAAAGCAGAGAAAGATGTCTTGTCGTTGCTGCTCTGTTAGGGAAGCGATGGCTTTATCAGCTCCATTTTGCAGGAGGAAGCTGAGGCTGAGCCAACCTGGCTAATGAGTTTTCCCAGTCAGGGAGGAGCTAGGTTTGACCTACCTAACCAGACAGAGAGGCCTCCGCTTCACCTCCATCATCTCTGACCTCTGCAGAGGCACAGTGACCTTCAGAGTCCTGTGCCCGAGGTCACAGGCAGTCCAGGGAGGGGCACTGAGAACACTGGGATGTGCAACCCTGTTGATGTTCCACCCACACAGTCTAGTGTTCCTCCCCCAAGAAGGTGAAGCAGACCCTGCAATACTCCATTCTATACATAGGGCATCTGAGGCTTAGCAATGAGCAGCCGGATTAGGCTGGCTCTCCGTCACACCCAGCACCCGCTTCTCTCTCGTTCTGTGCTGGAAGAGCCTGGATTTAATGCTGCTGGGAGCACCACCACCTTGGCTCTGTCCTTCACACCTTGTCTCAGGCAGGCTGCACGGGATTCACATATGCCCCAGGGGATTGAGCCCGGTGGCCCACAGTGGCCAGTGTCAGAGGCGACCCTTCACAGCTGTCCTGTCTTCCTGCTCTCATGTCATTTTCCTCCAGAATAAATTTCCCGCTTCAGAATCTGCTGAAGTTTCAGCAAAGACAAAGAGGGAAATCTTGGCCAGGGGCAGGAAGGGAGCTCAGCTCAAGGCCACAGAAGTTCTTCCTCACCCACAAGTGTGGCAGGGGTCCTGGAACTGTCAATTAGCCTTCAAGAAAGTATGTTACCACATTGAAATTTGTTTATTATTTATGTATTTATTTATTTGTGTGTATGGGGGGAGTGCATACATCTCACAAAGCACCGGGGGAGGTGAGAGGGTAGTGCATGGGAGTCTACTCTCTCTTTCCACCATGTGAACTCCACGGACAGAACTCAGGTCTTTACTTACTTACTGAGCTATCTTGCTGGCCTTCAATACATCATTCTTTTTGACATAAAAGAAATACATTTGAGCTAGGAAAGCTACCACAAGCCAGGACAAGAACGCCAATCTTGATAGTGAGAGGTGGCATTGGTTGCCTAGCCACAGCCTGAGTGTTAGTGGGGCTTTGCTTTGTTTGGTTTGGTTTGTGGGTTTTTTGTTGTTGTTTTTTCGAGACAGGCTTTTCTGTGTTGCCTTTGCTGTCCTAGGACTCACTCTGTAGACCAAGCTAGTCTCAAACTCACAGAGAGCTGCCTGCCTCTGCCTCCCAAGTGCTGGGATTAAAGCCACCACTGCTCAGCCTGAGTGTCAGTTTTTAAATGCATTTTCTCATACAACCCCACAAACACCCTCAAGCCCAAAGTGACCATCCTCAGTCATCGACAAAGGAGTTGAGGCCCCAAGCTGTTGAGTCTCAGGCCCCATCCAGCACCAGCTTCTCTCACTGAGCCTGGAACCTCTTGTTCCAGAATCACATTGAATGGCAGAGGTCTGACCTCAAAGTTGCTTCAGTCTGCTCGAGAAAGCCCAGTGTTTACTGTAGGGCTTCTGCTGACGCAGCTTGCTTCTGAAAATGCTGGTTTTATTCAGTGTCAGGAAATAAAGACCCAAGCAAAGACATGAAGCTCTGACAGGTGAAACCAGAACCACATGACAGAGATGTCCTGGTTCTCCCATCCTCTCAGTCAATGGCCCTGGCTTCTGATGGGTGTTTTGTTCTGCCAGCACGAAGTATATTTTGTTGAAGGATGTGCACAGCTAAGGACTCTCTTTCTGAAGAATAACACTGAGAGTAATGGATGATGCTGGGAACAATGACAGCAATAATGGTGGTACTGAGGATGGTGATAATTGTGATAACCATGGTGGAGATTAAGATGATGGTCGTGGTGATGATGATTATGGTTATGATGATGATGGTAGTGGTGGTGATGGTGATGATGGTTATGATGATGATGGTGGTGATGATGGTAGCGGTGGTGATGGCAATGGTGGTGATGCTAGTGATAGTTATGATGGTTATGATGATGATGGTAGTGGTGGTGATGGTGATGATGATGATTATGGTTATGATGATGATGGTAGTGGTGGTGATGGTGGTGACGGTGTACTACCAATACTACTACTACCACCACTACTACCATCGCCACCACTTGGCGATGGTGGTGATGCTAGTGATAGTTAATGATGGTGATGATGATGACATAAGTGATGATGGTGATGGTAGCAGGGGTGGTGATGATGTTAATAGTGATGCTGATGATGGTGAGGGTGGTGAGGATAAGATGGTAATGGCAGCAATAGTGATGACTTGTTCTTCCACATTCTCTGCCATGTCTCTCATGGCTTCTCTGGGTTCCATCACTGCTGGCTCATTCCCAATGCCTTCTCCAATTACCCGTAGGCGACTTCTGTCCCTTAGCAGCCACACTGCTTCCTGTTGCTTTGTGAACAGTCCCTAGCTTCTGCAACATCACACACCAATTTGATTGTTTCCTGTCTCTCCACCAAGGAGGAAGCTCTGAGGGCTGGATCATCACCTGGCTCAATACCCAAGGTCCTGAACATGGTGGCTTAAATGAGAACAACTTCTGTTGCTCACTTGAGGTGTGACCTTGGAGGAAGTGTATTGCTGGGGACAAGCTTTGAGGTTACAAAAGCCCATGGCTTTCCTAGTGTCTCTCTGCCTTGTGCTTGTGGATCAAGATGTAAGCTCTCAGCTGCCTCTCCAGCACCAGGCCTGCTGGCCTCTGCCTTGCTCCCTGCCATGATGGTCATGGACTCACCCTCTGAAAACTGTAAGCCCCCAATAAACCATTTGTTGTATAAGTTGCGCTGGACATGGTGCCACCTTACAGCAGCAGAAAAGCAGCTCAGACCCTGTGGGCTCCACAGAGGATGTGCCATGAGCCTCTTGTGAAAGGATGGGCTTCCTCTTTTCCATATCAAGCTGGTCGTATTTCTTAATGAGAGATAAAATGTTTAAATCAACTTCTTCCAGTGCCCATAACTATGAGCTACTAGATCTGCGTGAATTAAATGCAATACACTTTTATATATGTGAGGAACTCATGCCTAATCTCTGAATATTTTCACTTTTTAAAATGAATATTTTTGTTAATTCTCTGAGAATTTTATACATTCTATTTTGATAATGTTCATCCCTGACTCCTCCCCTTAACTCCTCCAAGATCGCCCCCACCTCCTCTCTCTTTTTAGAATTGAATAATTCTTGACTCCAGTTTGTGTCGAGTATGTATTCTTGGGTGTGTGGCCATCCACTAGAGCGTGATCAGCCTGCCGGGAGCTACACAGTTAAAGAAAACTGCCCCCCTTTTCTCAGAAGCCATCAACTGTGGCTAGCTCCTCAGCCAGGGAGGGGGCCGGTGAGCCCCTCCCACTCCAGGCTAGGCTATGGACTAACTTGAGCTCTAGAAAGCATTCTTAGGTCTAATAAATTCACCGCCATTATAAAGGGAATCCTACTTTCCTAATCTAATGAATGGGTTTGTTTGCTGTCGTTATTAGCACCTCCAAGTCTGAGGGAGCAGGAAACGGAAACACAACTGGAATGGGGGTTCTGAAACAGGTAATTCAGCTCATCTCCTGACTCACTTTCCTGTAAAACTCCTATTCATCTGTCAAAACCCAGCTTAATTACCCTTCCCATCTCTAAATTATCCTTGCTCACTGGCTGCTAGACCTCAGGCAAGTGTCTTATCCTCCCTGTGCCTTGGGTGCTCATTTAAAAAAAAAAAAACAAACAAACCAGAAGTGGGGGCAATGAAGAACGGGCATCGAGGATGGATCCGATCCTCATGAACAAACTCTCACAGTAAACACCAGCTATCCTCACCTACCCTTCTAGTATCTCCTCACTCACCTCTCAGTGTGCGGTGCAAAGCCAGCCACAGCCAGCCCTACAGGCCACCATCAGGACGAGCAGCTGGTCATGTGTATGTGACCGTCCCTAGTGCCCTCGAGGTACAGGAATCACGGGAGGAGATGCTGTGCAGGGCCCCCGGCATCTTAGCCCCTCCTTTGAACTCTACCAACAATTCCACATGTCCGCGTCTCTGCCAAGCCGGCGCGTTTGATGTCCTTTCCGGCTTTTGTATTCAGCTTCCTGTCGGGGTTGAGGCGATGTGGAGTTGATGTGGGGGGCATCACCTTGGTCAGGACATATGCAGCCAGCCAAGGTTGGCACACCTTCCAGGCTGAGACGCTGTCTCTGAAAACCTTACCCCGCTTCTGTCATCCTTGGGGATCACCCACTTAGAAAACGTCTCCAAGAAATCAGTCGTAAGGGGGTTGGCTTGTGTTCTTAGACCCTAACAGTCAAGTTAGTCACGGGGATCACAGGAATAAGTGCAGCTAGGAGGCTCCTGGATATGTGGGGGATGGGCGTAGATGAGACTATCACATGGTTGGTACCACACATCAGCGCTAGGGAGCAGGACCCAGTGGACTTTTTTATACAGGGCTGGTTGACAAATGTCTCCGTGTTTGTCACACTGTCTGTGCCTCAGTTTCCCAGCCTTGCCGTACACAGGGCAGCGGTGGATGATGGGAGTCAGGTGAGACAGGGCAGGCACTCCTCAGCACAGCTACTCCAGAGGCCAAGTCAAGAGAGCTAGGCCTTCGAAGGTAGCCTGGGAAACTTAGTGAGACCCCCTCTATCTCAAAATAAATCAACAATAAAACCACCTGGGTGTAGCTCAGTCTGAGGTCCTGGCTTCAGCCGTTTTGGTTAAAGCTGTGTTTGTTTCAGGTCACTGGGGCTTCCCACTTGCTCAGCAAGCCCTCCGCCAGACTCTAGCCCTAACCCTCTTTCATTTATTTATTTTTTAAATTTTTCAACAGAGCCCTACTGTATCACTCAGGCCAGCCTTGAACTTGCAATCACCTTGGCTTCCTGACTGCAAGTGCCATGGGTGTCTGGGTCACAGGTCTCCTTTCAAGCAGGCCCAGAGGTTTAAGAGATGCCAACTGGTGACTTCAGCCGGAGGAAGTAGCTTGAGGTTTTGGGCCTCAGTTTACCCGTGTGTAGAATGGAGCTAGGCTGAGGGACCTATGGATGGTGGGCATCTGACCTCGGAGCACTTTGTCTCCTTTCTTCTTTCTCCACCAGGCATGAGAAGATAAAGCTAAGTTCAAAGGCAAGACTAGGGCTGGCTCCACACACTCACAAGGTATTAACAACTCGCCTCTTGCCAAGGAAGTCACTTGGCAGATCTAAACAGGTTGACTAGACCAAACTGGGTTGTATCTGCCTACAGACTTTTTCTTAACAAGATCCTTTTACAGTTTCTAGAACTTTCTGTCCCTTCTTAGAAGTGTGGCACAATATACATCTTTCATAAAAAAAAAGAAAGGGAGGAAGGAAAGAAAGAAGGAAGGAAGAAAGGAAGAAAAGAGAAAAGAAAAGGAAAAGGAAAAGAAAAGAAAAGAAAAAAATGGTCCAAACCCTGTCTCTGTCCAGGCTCCTTAGACTCATTGAAGGGGCCCTTCCATTTCCCTGGAGGAAAGCGTCCTGTGCCTCCACACTGACGACCCTTCAGACACACTGTGTACTCTGATGGGACACATGTGGACCCTCCCCAGTCAGGGATGTGGATGCGGCATCCCACAGATGGAAGTGGGCCTGACACTCTGGTCCAGCACTCCCAGCCCACAGGCTCAATGGTGAGAACCTGAAGTTAAAGTGCAGTTAGGCTGCGTGCACCATGGGCGTAGATCGGGGTGGGGTGACGGTCACAGACTTTGGGCACATCCAGGCTTCACCTCTGAGCACCTGGGTTCACCTCACCCTCCAAGGGCTCTCAAAGAAAGTTAACTCTCCCTCCACTCTGGCAGGTGAGTGGGAGCATATGAAGCCCGGAGGGCACACTCGGACAGGGTATCCTGGAGAACCATCAGACAGGGAGGGGAACGAAGCTGGGCAGGGTGGAAGGGAGCACTGTGTGCTTCTCTACACTACTAGGGATGGAGGATGACCATCTGGAGAGGTCTGCTTAACCCAGCCAAGAGCAGACTTGTAAATCCAGAAATCAAAGGGACAGAACCCAGCCAGGCCTCAGGCTCTGCCGTTCTGTTTAGGCACGGTGGGGTGGGGGAACTCGGCTGCACACAGGGGACTTGAGAAAGATGGGCACCAGAGTACAGCACAGCATTTGGGGGTGGGCAGGCAGGTGTCTAGAGCTGGCTGGACTGCAGTTTGGACTCCCAGCCTGGAGGCTGATGAACTATGCAACTGCCTCACAGGTGTTGGGAGGCCAGCAGCCCCCAGAACTTGGCCTCCTTGGTCTCTGCCGCATCTCAGGGCAGTATCTCTGTCCTTGTGCCTATGTCTCATGTCTTCCTGACTTTCTTCTAGAAAAGTGAGAGCGCTGACCAAGATGAATCCGTAGCAGTGGCTCTGGAGAACTGTAGCGCACCACGCCCGTCTGTGCTCCGTGTGCTACCATATGGTCCGTGAACTGGGCAAGGGGCCAGAGATTGAAAGACACACAGACAGAGACACAGGTCATCTTTGATGCCAGAATGCCCTCTTTATTGTGTCCAGGGGCAGCTTATATAGGGATAGCCACGCCCCAGTCAAACCCACCAGAAATCACTCCCCTGCCATCAGGAACTCCTGAGGGTCTCGTGCNATGCCCTCTTTATTGTGTCCAGGGGCAGCTTATATAGGGATAGCCACGCCCCAGTCAAACCCACCAGAAATCACTCCCCTGCCATCAGGAACTCCTGAGGGTCTCGTGCTCAGAGCAGCTGCAAGCGTTACAAGTTGTTTACCAGAAATTCAGGATCTGGGAGTTCACATCTCCCAACAGAGAAGCCCATGGGATGCTCTGGGCCAGAGAGGCCCTTGAAGTCTATCTTCCAGAGGGGCAGGTAGTCCCTGAGGGTCATTGTACCCTGTCCCTCCTACCCCACTGTGTGGCTCTGCTGGCTGGAGACACAGGACACTGATCCTTCTCTATTCCACACCTCACCCACAGCCTCTGCCTTGAAGGTGTCATAGGACTGCCGCACACCACCTGGGCCCCCAAGGTTCCGAGCTCTCTACTGAAATAGGTACTGGTGGGACTTCAGATTCTCTTTCTGGGAAGGGCCTGACATGCTGCATGGCTTCAGAGATATTTAGTGGTCAGAAGGCAGACTGGCAGGGATAGTCCTCTAGCTCTTCTATACCACTATTGGTCTAGATACCTGACCCTGACACTCAGTGTTTGGAGTACTCGTCTTTATTCTATGCCTCTTTCACATGCTAAGTGTCCAGCTAAGACATAGCCACATGGACTGATCTCTGTCTGGGGCTCACATGGAAAGACCTGGCAGCAAGGGGACAGTAATGGCTCTGGACATGAAGGGCCATCATGGACATTAAGCATAAGAATCCAGAGTGTCCACTGAGCTGTGTGGTGCTCTCCTTCTTCCATTATGTAAAATTCCAGCAGGTCCCTGGGTCACTGGTGTACTCCCAGTCCAGAGGGGAGGTGGACTTTCCTGGGAACTCAGGGCCCACTCATTGTCAATGCCTTTAAACCCTGGTAGCCACATTGTGGACAAGTTGGGCCTGCTGCACTGGTCCCAGGTCCAAGTCAGAGGTGCTTACAGCATCTCTGCCATGCCAACATCAGTTCATCTACAGGGCTTTTCAGTTGTGGTCTGGAGACACACACACCAGGCTGATTACTTAATCTGAAAACAACAGTCAACAACAGGCAGCTGGCGAGGCCGAGGAACCAGCCACAGAAATCCAGGCTGTTTTCTGGGTCATCGTGGGGGAAGTGGTGACTTTCCTTTGCACTGTCCTGGCTTGGCTTTGCTCTGAGAACGCACTGTCATACTGGTGTTAGCTTGGTACTCCCCATCGGCTCTTGACACCTGCTTGGAGCCCCTGCTCATCAGGGCTGAACTTCTGGGAGTTATGCTCATCTGGGGCCAATCTCTACCCTTCTGACTTCCGCAGGACACTGTGGACCAGAAGGAAAGATGGGGAAACCACCCCAGCTATCATCCACAGAGGGCACCCGCAGGACCTTTGTCACCATACTTTGGCTTTGCCAGCTCTGTGGGCTTCCTCTTGTTGCATGGAGAAGCTTCATGAAGAGCAGTGTGAGGTTCCCAGGACACTTAAGTGAGCCGGTGTGCTTTTTCACCCTTGAGGCCATGTCACCCTGTAGTGAGAAGATATCCCAGGGCGCTTTCTCACACTGGGAGATCAGCTAGGGCTGGAGGTGTGGCTCAGTGGGTAAAGGGTTTGCTGCACAGCGCAAACCTGAAAACCTGACTTCTGTCTTCATAGCCCACATGAAGTGGGATGACGGAGCACACTATACAGAGATGTCCCCAGACTCTCCCTGCCCCTAACAATGCACTATGGCATGAGCACTCTGTCCACAACCACAGACAAAATATACATGATAGTAATAACAATAATAATAATAAAGGGATTTTTTTAAAAAAATCTGAAGTCTTTAGGGATGGAGATATAGCTCAGTTTGTACCGTGTTTGCCTAGCATGTCCAAAGCCCTGGGTTTATCCCCAGCACCATAAAAACTGAGCATAGTGGTGCATGGCTGCAACCCCAGAAGATGGAGAATTGGAACTTCAAGATCAACCTTGGCTATATAATAAGTTGAAGTCAGTCTGGAGTATGTGAGACCCTGTCTTAAAAATATGAGGAATAGGATAATGGATGGATAGATAGACAGAAAGACAGAAAGATAGATAGACAGTTAATAGACTATAGGTAAGCAGATAGACAGACAGACAGACAGACAGACAGACAGACAGACAGACAGACAGACAGACAGACAGACAGACAGATGAGTCTTTACTCTGTCACGGTGGTTCACATCTGGCAAAATAGGGTTTTGCAGATGTTATTGAAATGAAGGTCTTGAGATGAGGTGATCCTGGGGCTGGTGGGGCCTTAAACCCACAAATCAGTGCCTGTAGCAGAAGAGGGGATTGGACCAGCTATCCAGACAGGCCCTGTGCAGGTGGAGGCAAGGACTCTGGCATTGCAGCTACAGGTTAAGGGATGGCAACAGCCATCAGAGGCTTAAAATGCAGGAAGGACACTCCTTAGAGCTTCCCTGGGGGATGAGGCATCCCTTGGCCTTGGCCTTCTGTCTCCTAGAGCTATGAGAGCCTTGTGGTGGGTAGTCATTTGTCAGTGCAGTTCTGGGAGAGCACACAACCCTTCCTTCCCTCCATGGAGGGAGGGTCTGCAGACATGACTGTCGGAAGGCACCCATGGTCTCCACAGAGGACCCTCTCAACTGTCCCTTGCTTCCCTGACACCTTCCATGGTATCACTGCTGCCCTTGCAGTATGCCACCATGCATTCTGAAACTGACTATGGGCTTGTGGCTGAAGGGCTTGACTAGTGTGGGATCAACTCTCTTGACAGAGCTTCAGAGAGGTTAAGAAACACATCTATAGATCACTGGATAGAGAGAGGCAAAGCCCCAAACCTGCATCTATGGTGCCTGGGATTGTGGTTTCCCCAAAGCCATGCCCTGTTTGGCCCCTTACGTGCCTTCATGGCGGACCTGGAGTCTGGCTTTATTCCTCTTGAGCCATCATGGACAGGCTGAGATGGACCGGTTGACAGCCTTTTCAGAGGGCTGCCTGGGCGGGTGGCCGGCGGATCTGCACAAAGAGCTCGGTGCCAGTGACAACCAGAGAGCTTGTGCTGACTGACTAACGAGCTGGCACCTGAGGCGTTCAAGCGGGGCCCTGACACCATGTCAGCCAAGGCCGAGGGGCGGCCAGATGAAAACAAAGTGTGGATAGCCGGGATGTGGACACGGATCAGTCACCGAGCGGGCCGCCTGCAGCAAGCTGGGTGGTCCCAGCCAGTGCCTGTCAGCCCCTATGTCTCCAACACCTCTGCCCCTTCTCTGGTCTCACAGATGTCAAGTTCCCCTCCCGTCAATCAGTCAGCAACTCAAGGGTCTGTTAAGTCGGATGCTGCCTGAACCTGGTCAGGAGGACAGTGATGTCATCAGCGATGACAAGTACAGTAATGGTCAGAGCTCAGTGGCTCCCTGCATCTGAGCTGTCCCCACACGCCCGAGTACATTTACCATAGCTCACCGCCATCTCTGAAGTGGGCACTACTGTCATCAGCATTGATAGGTGAAAAGCCAGAGACTTGCCACTGTCAGAGAGGGTCGCCTCCAGGTGTGTTGTCTCCTGGGTCTGTCCACCTGGGCCCGGATTATTCTGGCCCCGTCAGAGACAAAGCTTTCGCCCTCTGAACTCTCGTGTTATCAAAAAGATATAAAGAGACCATTCATCTTCTCTCTGAGTTCACGGGCTTCTGCCGACAGTAGCTGGAATCATAGAGACCATTTTTATGGTATGGAGAAAGATGCTGACATAATTGATAGCTTGGAGAGAAATAAGCCCAACTGTCAACTCACAAAGGGTAGAAACCAACATGGCGTTCTGGCGGGAGCATTTGAAAACACAAATATAAAGAAAATGCAGCTGGGCGCAGCAGGGCATCCTTCGATCTCAGCGCTTGGGAGGCAGAGGCAGGCACATCTCTGAGTTTCAGGCCAGCCAGGGGCTGTAGAGCATGACCCTGTCTAATAAAAAAATCAAGCACAAGACTTAATCTGTTATTGGCTTTGGAGGCAGAAGTAGCTGTGTATTCTATTGCTGCTAGGAAAGGAAAATTTCAGAAATCTAAGGGAGCTTAGAGAACAATGGCTCACGTGAGTTTCTGTGGGACAAAGCCCTGCCAACTCATGATCACAGCCTTCTGGGGGTCCACGTTGCACCCAGACCTGGAGACCCAGAGCAGTGAGAATTGAAGCTATGGGGCAGCAGTAAACCTGGTGCTCAGCTGGGGGGAGGGGCAGTAGTTTCAGTGTTGGAGAGGGGACACAGTGTGCCACTGAGGCGGAGAGGCCACATGTCTCCCAAGAACAGCGTTACTTGGTGGCAGGGAAGAACGCAGTGTTTCAGGGTCAGGAGAGAACCAACACTGTCACGCTGTACTGGGGAGGTGGAGGGGCAGTGGGACTGAACTCGGCAATAGAGAGTGACAAGTGTGAGCAGCCTTGTCGGGTAGTACTGGTCCCCTGTCACAGAGACCCCAGATGTGCCACTTAAGGGCAATTACACTACCCATGGCCAGAAAGTGGCAGTGGCGCAGAAAGAACCATGTATGCCTAGGTTCTGTCTCTGACTTCTCAGTCCCCCAGTGGTGTCTGAAGCCCACAGCGGGAGGTCTTGTCACTCACCAGGGCAGAATATGCCAACCACAAAGACACCTTGTTGCTTCTGCCTCCCTCCTCTGCCTTCTCCCTCTCGTCCTCCTGATACATGGTCCCACATATCCTGGGCTAGCCTCAGACTTGGGATGTGGCTTGAAGGCAACCTTGAATTTCTGATCTTCCTTCCTTTACCTCCCAAGTGCATCCTGGTACAAGCCAGAGCACCTGGTTTTATTCATGCTGGGGAATCAAACCCAGGATGTTGTGCATGCTAGGCAACCACAGTACCAACTAAGGATCATCCTTAGTACTTTTCAACAATAACAAAATGCATTCTATATCCTTTGTATGTGTGTATGCATGTGCTTGTGCCTGTGTGTTTGTGTGTGTGTGTAGGCCAGAGAATAATATCTACTGTCTTCCTCTTTTTTGAGATGAGGCCTCATCTGGAGCCCAGAGCTCACCGATTGGCTACACTGGCCAGCAAGCTCTGGGACCCTTCTGTCTCTGTCCCCAGTGCTCAGGGTTACAGGCACCATACTGTGCCTGACTTTTGCATGGGTGCTGAGGATCCATGCTCCATTCCCCACGCTTGTGTGGGGCTTTACTGACAGGGTTGCCTCCTCAGCCCCTACATTCTTTTTCCCATAGCTCCCTCGAGCCTCCTGAGTTCTTTCTTTAGTGAAAACATTTCCAATCAGACCTCCTCCTCCTCCTCCTTGGTTAAGCCTCTCTATGGAGAAGCAGTGTGGAGAGGAAGCTGCCGTTCCCATTCCGGTTTGTGATAGGTGGGACCACAGATAACGCTGACTTTTCGGTCTCTAAAAATGATGAGGTCAGCTAATGGATGCTTAGAGCCCGTAAAACCCACTCAGCTGTCAAATTGGTTCCAGAGATGGCAGGACAGAAAAGCAGAAGGGCTGGGAGCCATGAGGCCACTGCAGCCAAGTGCAGGGGGGGGTGATGCTTGTGAGGACATACCAGCGGGTGACAGCTGCCTGACTGCAGGAGAGGCTGACTAGGTCCAGGATGCCTTTGCTGAGGGTAGTGGGAAGAGCAAGGGCGCCCATCCCCCATGGGGGAGCTGGAGTCATGGGATATGTTGACCACTTTGGTGGGACTGGGGGTGGTGGAGATAAAGGACTGATTTGGTGACGCTGGGGTCATTCCCGCTCAGTGCCATGGCTTCACATCCCAACAGAACTTTCCACCAAGCTTTTCAGAGCAACCCTGGCCCCATGGACATGCCTTTAGGGCCAAAGCTCATAAAACAGGAAGCATGGTGGGTCCAGAGAGCACTCTGCTGCCCTTTAGGTGTGCACGGAATCACTCACGGACCGTGTGTGGATGGCGATGCCCCTCTGTTTTCTTCTGGGTAAGCAGTTCCTTCCAGAGGATTTTCTTGGCCAGTTTCGCCTTGTGTGTGTCCCTGGGTGCTTGGTGCTCAGTGACAGAAGCCCCCTCCAGGCCTGATGACTCTGTGTCCCTGCACTAACCTCCCCCCATCAGGACCCCAGTCATGACCCTAGAGCCACCCTGTCGCCCATTAGAGCTCAGAGGATGCCATACTGCGGGTGTTTTCCTAGGAACCATGACCCAAACCCCACCTTATCATCCCATCTTACTGTTGGCGTGGGGGAGAAAGTCAGCCACTGCCAAGGGAAACAGGTCGGCTGTCCAGCCAGTGCCCGGAGGACAGAGCCTTCCAGATGGAGCATTGATTTCACATCAGGAAACTCAGCACAGAGTGCCAGCGCTCAGCACATGTTTTAAGTAACTTTACATATCAACCCAAAACACAGCAAGAACCAGAAAGACAGCAGCCCAGAGATGGTGGTTGAGCCCGTAGAGCGAGGAGAAGGGGAAAGAAGCAATACAGGGAGAAATCTAGAAAATTCCACAGACTGCCTTGGGTTCCCCTTCTCCCCAGTTCAGGGGCTTCTGCTTTCTGTTCCTGGTGGAGGTGCAGGCCCGTCATCTGTCAGACCCGCTACACAGGAGGCTGAGACATGAGGATCAGGAGTTCAAGTCCAGTTTGGGCTATGCGGTGAGTTCAAAGCTAGGCTGAGCAGTTTGGCAAGACCCTGTCTCAAGAGGCAAAGTTAAAAGAGGCTGTAACTCAGTGGCAGAGGTCATACCTGGTGTGTGGATCTTGGGTTCAATCCTCAGCACTGCAAGCAAGGCAAGACAGAAAATACCCTACGTTCCACCTGCCAAGGTTTTCATTTGTGTGTGTGCATGCTCACATGTTAACATGTATGCACATGGCAGAGGTCAGAGTTCAATAACAGGTGTTTTCTCAATCTCTCTACCTTAGTTTTTGAGATAGGGCCTCTCAGCTGAACCATTCAGTTAGACTGACTGGCCAGTGAGTCCCAGGAATCCTTCTGCCTCAGTCTAACCCAAGGCTAAGACTGAAGGCACACACTGCCACTCTCAACTTTTTCCGTGTGTGCCAAACTCGGGTCCTCATGCTTGTGTGGCAGGCACTTTAACCCCTTAGCCACTTCATTGCCTTTTAAAATGCAGCCTAGCTGTCCGTCTATGCTGCATCTTCCCCCACAGAGTGGTCCAGCTTGTGCTGATCTCTTGCTTTCTGGTACACTCCACACTATGAGAGACCACCCCATCAGCTGCCAATTCCCCAAGGACAAGGAGCCCCACATTCTCGAGGTACTCTTTGTGGTTGCCTGGCACACCACCAGGTCTGTGGCAGGAGACAGATGTTCACATGCTTCTTTCATGCATGGCACGAAAAGCACACCACCAGGTCTGCGGCAGGAGACAGATGTTCACGTGCTTCTTTCATGCATGGCACGAAAAGCACACCATACGTAGGGTGAAAGGGTCCAGATGAGCTTTCAGAATCCTGAAATACGTCCACCATGAAAACACTCAGGGCAGCTGCACAGGCATCTGGAGCAGGTGGTGGTGTGGATAGGACTTGATCTCTTCCTCTGAGTGACCTGGCAACTGAAAGAAAGTAGAAATGGCTTGGTGTAGTGAAAGGGGAGTGGGCCTGCTTTTCGTCCAGCCTAGCTCCTACACGGCTAGCTTATACCCCGAAATAACAACACACAAATTGTATTCA
>LOEQ01000003.1:143782-164515 GCA_001685075.1 Bramus lutescens
GGCACCAGACCTCATTACAGATGGTTATGAGCCACCATGTGGTTGCTGGGAATTAAACTCAGAACCTTTGGAAGAACAGGCAATGCTGTTAACCACTGTGCCAGCTCTCCAGCCCTGCTCCATCCTTTCTCTGTCCAAATCCAAGTCCCACTGTCCCTTTTCTTTACTTCTGCCTGCCCTGCCCTCTTCAGGCCTCCAAGGGTACTACACACATGTGGTATACATACTTACAGGTAGGCAACCATACACATACAGTAAGTGAATTTTTAAGATAAAAATTAAAGTAGGGATTAGACATCCCTCAGCCTGATTCAAACTTGCAACAAGGCCGTAGTCATCAACACACAGCTGATACAAAGGGACAGACAGACAGAATGAGTAGAACTGAGTACTCATTAACACACCCAGGTGGCCTCGAATATGCAGACAGAGCCTAGAATTTCTAGGGAAAACCCACAGAGAAGGCACCTGTTTCAGGACAGGCTAACAGGAAGCTGACCCTTAACTCACATCACAGACAGGCAGGCACTCAGAACACACCAGAGACACAGGCTTGAGAACTGAACACAGGGCCCCAAACTATGAGACTCTACAAGAAAGCGCAGAGGTCTTTACCTGTTGAAGTTGGCTGTGACTTCATGGCCAGAACACTAAAACCACGGGTAACAGAAGAAGGGAGTTTGGATAAATCAGTGCAAGACATTCTCACAAAGGTTCACAGCAGCACCATCTTCAGGAGGTAAAGCTGGGGCATCTCAGGTATCTTCCTGTAGGGAAATATGAACAGAAGGGGGCATAGACACACAATGGAATATCACTCAGCTGCAAAAAGGAGACACATGCTACAACGTGAACAAACAATAGTTGTGCTTTGCCAACTACATGAGTCAGAGGACAGTGGATATTCTGTAAGGCCACTTCTCTGAGGGGTGGCACATGAGGACATTCACAGAGCTAGAGAGAATGGCAGTTGCCAAGAGTCGGGCAGAGAGACTGACTGCACCCATGGGCTGGGAGGAGAGTGTGGAGGTCACTACAGGCTGAAAAGAGAGATTGACAGCCACCATGGCCTGGGAGGTGAGAGTGGAGGTCACCACAGGCTGAGAGGAAAGAGTAGAGGTCACCATGGGCTGGGAAGAGAGACTGAGCCACCACAGGCTGGGAGGAGAAAGTGGAGGTCACCACAGGCTGGGAGGAGAAAGTGGAGGTCACCATAGGCTGGGAGGAGAGAGTGGAGGTCACCATAGGCTGGGAGGAGAGAGTGGAGGTCACCACAGGCTGGGAGGAGAGAGTGGAGGTCACCATGGGCTGGGATGGGAGGGGAATGGGAAGCTGGTTAGTGGAGGCAAAGCTTCATCTCAGCGCAATGAAAAGGTTCTGGATTAGGGATCGGACCCAGGTGTCACTGTGTCCTACCACCCAAAAGGAAACAGAAAACAAATTTCACAGCCATGGTGAAGGTAAAGCGAGGCAAAATGGGGTCCTGTGGTCAGCAATGAGATTGAGTCGGCAGACGGGAGGCACTGGTGGGTATGAGTATGTATATCTTGTGATCGTGGTGTCTCTAAGTGCTTGTGGGGTGCCTCATACAGGAGGTGGGGAGAGGAGGAAGAGGAGGAATCAGCTTTACTCTCTAATGTATTTCTTATTACATCAAGTACAATATGCCGCAGTGCGAATGTGGAGGACAGGGGATAGTTTTGTGGGGGTTGGTCTCTCCCTCCACTTTTATGTGGGTCCCAGGGACCAGACTTAACCAACAGCTTGCTGGACACAGGTTCCCAAATCCACCTCTGTGCTGAGTGAGAGGATGGGACTGTTTTTGTTTGTTTGTTTGTTTTTGTTTCTGTTTTTTTTTTTTTTTGTGTGTGTGTGTGGAGAGATCTTTGCCAGCAAGTGGGTTTAACTTGCCTCTAAGCCTGAGACCCGACCTAGTCAAATCCTGGGAACCATATAGAAAAGATGAAAACCAACTCCCTCAAGTTTGTCCTTTGACCCGGAAACACATGCCATGCCATGTTCACTCATACTCACACTTCCCCCAATCAATCAATCTATCAATCTATCTATCAATTAATAAAAATACTATAGAAAATAACAAGAATTTCCCCCATGAAAAGCTGGTAAAGACAGTCTTGCTTTTCTATTTCATGGGCTTCAGAGCCACGTGGCTCATGTGACTAAATCCCAACAGTGCCTGGCAGCTAGGGACACATGGCCCCTCAGCTCCAGGTCCTGGTTCTCTGGGCTTTCCCTATGGCAGGGACCACATTGCTGCCTGGATTCATGGCTGTCCTGTCAGTCCAGCCTGGCTGCTCGCATCCCAACAGCCATCTGGCAGGGAAAGGCCATTGGATCTTATCTCCTCCTTCGCTGGCAGGCCTGGCTCCACAAAAATAACTTTATCTGGAAATAAAATAAGGCGTGAGTGTCCTGGTCGTCCCATGCCCCCAGGGGGTCTCACTCTTGAGGCTGAGCCGGCCTCCTCTCCTGTGTGGCCATGGAGCTGATGAAGTCACCAGCACTTTGGGGGCTTTGGGACCTCAATGGGGCAGTGGACGCTGAGACACCCCGTCTACTCATCTTCTCTGTCTGTATTTGGATGGCGGATGGCTCTCGTCCCCGCACCCCACCCTTCCCGGGGCAGGAAAAGGGCATGCCCCTGTAGCGGCCCCGGCTGCATTTGCGTCACCCAGGAATGTTCTTTTTCTGGCTCGCTCTCTGGCATCGGCGGCCGAGAGGCTCCAGGAAAATCGTAAACCGTGCTGAATGGCACCGTGGTAACAGTTGGTCCCCACGGAGCATGCTTGTGAGTTGTCTTATGTCAGGATGAACTTGGCTGGGAAGCAGAGGCCACCAGCTGTGTGTGCACTGCGCTGGCTCTCTGCATTAGGGGAAGGAGGGCGGAAGGAGGAGCAAATCTGAAACAAGTGTCCTCTGGGTCCTCCTCAGGGGAGTCATCTCGGGCCGCCCCTCACAGAACTGCCCACAAGACCAGCCAGACCCTTTCTTTCCCAACTCACTGTTGGGGCTAGCTGCGTCACACACAGGAAACACTCGTGAGCACGAACTTAGTCCAGCTAAGCCACAGAATAGCTGTGTGACCTTGGGTGACTCACGTCACCTCTCTGAGCTCCAACATTCCTGTCTGTGAAATGAGGCCATGGGGTGGGGGTCAGGTGTTTCCTCTGTCAACTCTCTGAAGCAAGGGTTTCCACAATAGCCTGTCTGCTGAGACCATGACCCTCCTCAAGGGGCCTGGCATCTCTCTACTACTTCCTAATACATCACAATATATGAAGATGGGTGTTTAAGATGGCAGCTTGCCAAGGCTAGCCCCCGCTTCATAAGACATGTTCCTAATAGAGTCTAGTGTCCCCATCAATGTCTAACAGCTGTCAATCATCTATCTTTTTAGCTCACCTGTCAGTCATTTGTAGATCCACCCACCAATGAACAGCTCAGCTTTCACTGTTTCCTCACTGAGACTTCCCTGGAGACCTGGGGGCACAGCCTTCTGGGTCCTGTCTCACAGGCTCGAGGGCAGGTGTGGTGTGAGCTCATGAATGCTGGCACACCAAGGGAGTTGTCTCACTGTGGAACGCTGAAGCATTTGCAGCAAACACCAACTGCAAGGGACAGACAACCACCTGCCCTCCCATGCTCTCTCACAGTGGCAGTCCATGGCAGACACGTGTCCCAGTCCACACTGCTTCCTGCTACTCAGTGGGACCAGAGGTTCGGCACCACAGGTTAATATTACATTAGCGTGTCCCCTGCTAAGGATGCAGATGTAACTCAGTCGGTCGAGGCCTTGCCCAGCGTGCAGGAAGCTGGAGTTCCACCACCAGTGTCATATAAACTGGGTGTGGTGACACCTGTGACCCAGCTCTGGGCTTGGTGACATGCCTGTGACCCAGCCCTGGGTGTATGGTGACACCTGTGACCCATCACTGGATGTGGTGACACCTGTGACCCATCACTGGATGTGGTGACACCTGTGACCCATCACTGGATGTAGTGACACCTGTGACCCAGCACTGGGTATATGGTGACCCCTGTGACCCATCACTGGATGTGGTGACACCTGTGACCCAGTCCTGGGCATGGTGACACCTGTGACCTATCACTGGATGTGGTGACACCTGTGACCCATCACTGGATGTGGTGACACCTGTGACCCAGTCCTGGGCGTGGTGACACCTGTGACCCAGCACTGGATGTGGTGACACCTATGACCCATCACTGGATGTGGTGACACCTGTGACCCAGCCCTGGGTGTATGGTGACACCTGTGACCCAGCACTCAGGAGGTGGAATCAGAAAGATCAGAAGTTCAAGGTCATCCTTGGCCGAGCAGAGAGTTCAAGGCTAGCCTATCCTATCTCACAAAAGTTTAAGTGAGAAATAAAATTGATGGTCTTGGCATCCATAGAGAAAGTAAAGTGACTCTTGCCAGCCCCACCTTCTTTACCTCTGTCAGTGTTGGGGTGACTCCTCCCGTGGTGACTCCTCCCACAGAGTCCTCCTTCTGTCCTTGAGCACCAGCCATAGGGCAGTGCAGCCAGCAGGAACCCAGAGATGCTGCTGGCTGAGAATGAAGGACCCAAAGAAGGGACTCATTCTTAGCCTCTCTGTCCTTCTCAGCCTCCTCCTCTTCTTAGTTTTCTTTGTCTTTGTTTTATTGTTTCATATGTAAGTCTGGAAGGAGGGGGCACATGCACACGTGGAGGCCAGAAGAGGGAGTCAGATGCCTTGGGGCTGAAGTTACAGGTGACTGTGAGCTGCCTTACTGTGTGTGCTGGGAACTGAACTCTGGTCTCCTGCAAGAGTACTGCATGTTCTTAATCGCTGGGCTATCTGGCCAGCCCTCATCACCCTTTGAGTGGTAATGTGTGAACTTTCACTGCATAGTTTTCATGTTAAATTTCATAATTAAAGGGGTGATAAGGATAAAAGTGTGGGGTCCTGGGGAAGGTCTGTGGGGTCCTGCAGGGTCCTGGGGTCCCTGAGTTTCCAGGGTCTAGCTCTGCCAGGACCAACCGAGGCACGTACGTTAGCAGCACGTGACCTTCACAGAGCTCCCCATGAGGGGCTCCATGCACAGTTGAAAATATGTTTCCCTGGTATGTCAGATGAAATCCAAGATAGAGCTTGCTGGCCTACCTGGGGCTCCCCTTGTGCTGGGATGGGACTCCCCTGCGCCCCCTGGTGGCGAGTGCATGTATGTGGCCACAGCTGTGGGTCTAGAAGGCTAAGGTTTGGGGCAGGTCAGCTTGAGCCACCCACACCACAGGCGAGGACACCTGACCCTGCAGCTTACACCCCCATGCACCAGCTCCTCTGGTCTCGCTTGTGTTTCCCTGAGGCATCTGGTGTTCCTGGCCGAGGAACTTGTGCCTGGGGCAGGACACCAGGAAGCGACCTCTGGGAGAACCTGCCGTCTCCACTGTCCAAGTCCCCTAAGCCCTGTCCCGGCTCAGAAGTCCCCATCAGCACAGGGATTTGTCCACACCTGACAAGCGGAGAGGGCTCCATTCTGGAGCGTGGGGTCTGGGTGGGGGACCTCAGGATAGATTTGTGTGTCATACCCGGACTGCAGAGACATCCCCAGATGTGAGGCAGCCTTGCTCTGCCCTCCAGAAATCTGGAGTCTATGAAGATCAGGAAGAGGAAAGTGAACTAACTGCCCAAGGAGAGAACTAGAGTGAGAGACCCTGGAGAAGCTGAGTTGCCTGAAGGTGATGAGTCAATCACACTGGGAAGAGCTCGTGCAAAGAGCCTGTGGCCGAAGGGTCCCATGTTGCATGCAGCTAGAGCAGGTGCTGCCAAATGTGAGGCCAGACCAGCTTGGCTCACGTCGACCAAGGGCTGGGGTGAGGTCCACAAGCCCCATATCCTCGAAGGATGGTTAGGGTTTGGTGTCATCCCGTGTTTTATTTTCCTACATGGAATGCGTACGCATGACTGAGAAAGACCGAGTCCCCCTGAAGGAACAAAGCAGTCTCCCTCCAGCTTTTGCTTCCCCCCTCCCAGATCAGCCACTCTGGGCACCTCCATACTGGTCAGTTCCAGTTCCAGGGACAAGTTCTCTTGTCCCTGGTTAGGTCCCATCTCAACCCCCAACCAGAGAACTCCAGACTGTAGAGATATGGCAACAGCAGAGCCTCCAGCAACAGCCTGTCAAATGGGCAGGCTGGAGAGGGCACCTGCTGTATAAGTAGGAGTGCTGCTTTCCCAGGAGGCAAGAGGAAAGAGATACCCATTTGGGGTGTAGAGGCTACAGGCCATGCATGGCCAGGTGAAGCATCTCAGGACCTATCCTCTCCGCAGGCTGCCACAGAGATGGTAGGATGACATGGAGAAATGACCATGCAGGGACGGACGGATGGATGGATGGATGGATGGTGGATTAATAAGTGCATAAGTGGAGCAATGATGGATGATGGGTGGATTATGGATGGATGAACGTGTGTGTGGGTAGGTGGGTGGATGTGTTGGTTGGTTGGACGGATGGATGGATGGATGGATGGATGGATGGATGGATGGATGGATGAGTGGGTTGATGAGTAGATGGATGGATGTTGTGTGGGTGAATGGCTCAGTGATGGGTGGGTAGATGTATGAATGGGTAGATGTATAGATGAATGAATGGATGGGTGGGTGGATGAATGAATGGCTGGATGGGTTGATGGGTAACTGGATCAATGACGGATGGGTAAGGTGTTGGTGGAAGAGTGGCTATATGGATGATAAATGGGCGGGGAATAAGTGGGTGGATTGATGGATAGACAGAAGGGCCCCATCAGACAGAAGGGCCCCATCCCAGGCAATGTCCTGAGGTGACACATAACTGTTTTCTGTGGCTGCCAGAGACCATCCAGGAGAAGTCTGGAACTGGCTGCCATTGTGAGGGGCAGACAGCGTCCAGTCTCCCCTCACGGCCATCTCCACGCTCCTCTTTCTCACATACTGCCCTTCACTCACACAGAAACCCCAAGGTGCCTGGTGCTCCAGGGCTGCACGGTGTTTGAAGAGAAACAGCTCCAGAGTCTCCTGAGGCTGCAGGAGAGGAGGGAGAAGTCCCACAGGGTGGCCATCACTGCAAGGACAGCCAGAGTTGAGAGGACTCAATAGGAGAAGAAAGAGTCACTGGTCACTGTTCCCACACGGACAGGCTCAGCCTCCCCCAGCAGGTACTACCTCATCCCTCCCTCCTTGAGGGGCAGCACCCAGCACCCCCTGACTTGCTACCTGCGTGAGCCCTGTATTCCAAGTGCTCTGGGCAGAATGGAAGGCTCTGCAGTTGCTTTGGCCTGGCTCCCCAAAGCCGGGGGCTGCCCTGCCTGGGCCAGACCATTCGCAGAGTCTGGAACTTCCAACACCAGGGTGACCTGCAGTCTGGAGCAGCTGACCCCACAGGAGGAGGGAGCAAACAGGGGAGGAGGAAGAGAAGAAGGGAGGCCAGCTAGAGAAGGGAGGGCGGCTTTGTTCAGACCAGAGGCTTGTGGGAAACTGAGAGTGCTTTTAAGCCTTAGGTCTAGGGGATGCTTTTTGTGGTCCCCAAGGTCCTGCATGTTGGAAGGGAGGGCGAGCCTGTGGGGGACCTTTGTCTTGGGGACATCAGAATCGGAAACATGACAGGAAAAGACATTTCCCAGGAGAGTGTCTATTCACGTCTATCGGAAATGGCTACCACCGGCCCAGTGTGAGGGACAGCGGGGTGGAGGCTCACTCTGGGGGTTCGCTTCTTCATTCAGTAAATATCTCAGGACCTCTGGTGTCTCACAGTCTTCACTGGGGCTGGCTCAGAAGGATCCTATTCGACAGGCAGCATAGGCAGAAAGGACCAGCGTGCTCTGTGCCCAGCAGGAAGTTAAGTTTATGGGGTTGGTGGTTTGTTCTGCCCTAGCAGGACTGGGGTACTTCTCTGAGCATGTGCTCTGTACATGGCACCTTAAGGTGGACATGGTCACAGCAGGGGTCCCTGGGCTTCTGCCTTTCTAAACAGGTACAGATGGCTCCTTGGCTGTGTACTGAGCAGTGGGGCCATCAGGGGTGGAGCAGGGACAGAAAGGGAAGAAAGACAAAGGCACAGAAGAGGCCAGAGTGCGGTATGAAGATTCTGGACATCCACCTAAGCCTGGATGTTGGCTTTCTGGCTCCTCAAACCCTAAGGAACAAACTTCTGTTCTTTAAAACTTCTCTAGTCTCAGGTCTTCCATTACGGCCCCAGGCAGCAAACCAAGAAAAGTGCATTTATTAATGTATTCAAATACATTCATGCTCATTTAAAGATATTCATAAGCATACTTATTTCTATTATTAATATCCAGATCTTATATTACATAATGATTTTATACAACATATAAAATCATATAAAAATCAAAACAAATAGTGGTAATCCTAGTACTCGGGAGGTTGGAGCAGGATAGAAGTCATCCTAATGAGTTCCAGATCAGCCTGGGCTACATGCGATCCCATCTCAGTGTATTATACATACATCTATCCATAATACACACTATAGAAACCAATACACACTTTCTCAAGGACGATTACTTGAAGCCCGTTTCTGGGTGGTAAGCTGGTTGGGGCTAGGGTCTTGTTCCTGTTGTGACCCTGGTGGAAAGGGCCACAGCCCCTCCTAAGTCTCTTTCAGTGACTATGGAAAGTTGTCCCTATGGAAGCTGAGGTGACAGAAGCCAGGGGTCTGTGGGAACCCAGGAACATCCTCCCAGATGACAGAGACTCCACCTCCATTACCTCAGACCAGCCAAGCTTGGGGAACCTGCAGACTCTGGTAGTTTTTAGGTGTCCTTGTAAGCTCTGGGTGGTGCTCTCTGAGAGACAGTGAGACAGTTGGCTTCCCTCCAGCTATCTTCCAGAGAGACGGACATGTCCCTCCCATCACCCCCAGCATCCATTTGCACACTCCCAGATCTCTGCCTGTCTCCAGCTGCTGTACCCAAACATCTGGCAGGAGCTTCGCTTAGTCCCTGACTGGTAGGTTTAGGCCGGCAGTGATCTTTTGACCAGGGACATGAGTACCTCTCTCAAGGGTACGGGCCCAGACTGTGCGGGAACCCTGGGTGCTGGGCTAAGTGTCCATCTGGCTCTGATCAGTTTCCCAAAGCACACCATGGTATGTGTGGTATGACCTGATAGTGTCCTGGTTTAGTATGAACCCTAACTTTGTTGTCGTTTGACTTCAAACAATTTCTCAACCCTCAGAGCCTTTGATTCCGTGAAGATGTTACAGTCCAGGACAAATGTGGATGACAGGTGGGTGCCGCAGCACACACTTGTCATTTCAGCACTGGGGAAGTGGAGGCAGGAAGATCAAGTCAGCCCCATAAAACTGTCTCAAAACAACAAAAATAATAGCTGCCATTGGCAAGTTCTGTTTGTAGTTGTCACTGTTCTTACTAACAGCAACAGCGACCTTTTGGGCGTGTTTTTTGCATGAGCACAAGGACCAGATTCCTCTCCTCGCTGCAGCCCCTTGGAACACCTTGGAAGCTCAACAAGGCAGCCCTTCTGTCAAACTGTTGAGATAAACACCTCCTGCCTTTCCCCACATATCTCCGGATGGGGCGGAAGGCACCCAGTCCTAGCTCAGGCACTCTCTCCCTCCACCAGCTATCTGGAGACCCTGTGCATAGACCCTTGCAGGGGAGCTGGTATCAGGTCTTCCCTAACTCTGCTTGCTCAGCTCACTCTAGGCGAGTGTCTCCCTCCTTAACATGCCCTCCCTGTATGAAACACACACACACACACACACACCGACCTGGGGATACCTGGGGATACCGTGACCCCAGGTCATAGAAGGAACCTGGGCAGGGTATCCCTCTACCCCCACTCAACCTTAGGTCCCCAGGATGGTGATGTGGGGGGGGGGCTTAGGACTTGGTGGCCCTTAGAGTCCTACTGATTAGCCTTGTGACCCAGTGAATGACAGGATGGCTGGGCATGGGGGAGGGAGTGGGGAGACACTTTGTGTTTTCTGTGCTGACAATAACTATAAGACTTCAAGGACATCTATGGCCTCATCCAAGGAATTGGGGTGACCTTAGTGTACACGCGGGGAGGCACTGGAGCAGCAGATGGAATTAAGCTGCTAATCAGTCTTGAGACGGGGCATGATGCTGACACATTTGGTACCAATGTAATCACAGAGGCCCTTGGACGTGGAGAGGGAAGTTAAAGGGAGAACCAGTGTTGGAGGTTGGCTCTGCTCACTGTGGCTGCAGGACCCAAGACACATTACTGATGCACCCTCCCCTGTGGGCCTCCTATGTGCCTGGAAGTGGCACAGTGGGACTGAGTCCTCACCCAGACCCACTGCTCCCTTGAGGGGCACGGACAGGAGGGATGTGGGATCCTGTAGGCCTTGGCAGCACTGCACTGAGCCAGGGGAGGGTCGACAAAGCTGTGGAGGAAGCAGGGGGCTGAGTGCTTTCCATGGAGAGCAGAGGGCGGAGCAAGCAGGATCTTACATTCCATTTCAGGGAAAATGCTATAAAAATAGGGTCTCTGGAAATTCCTCTGCCCCTCCACGTGTGTCTGGAGGTGGACAGGTCATCTCCTCTCGCTCAGCATCTCCTGGCTGGGATGGACTTCCCCAGACACTTTCAGGAAACTGGGCAGAAGAGGCCTCTGAAGAAGATGGAGAACTGGCTGCTGAACTCCTTGGCAAAGGCCGGTTAGCAAGGTCTCCAAACCTCCTCGGACTTTCACAGGAAATTAAAATGCAAGAGATCAAGGCATCTGCCCAAGGCCATGGTCACAATGGTGCTTCCCCAGCCCTGGAATTCCAGGCAGTTGCTGAGAAGCCAGGCATTTCTCCTCCAAACTTATATATAATCAGCCCCACAGCCCATCAGCCCCCCACCTTCTTGTGGTCAGAGTGATATTGTGATTTCTGATGCTACCTAATGGCTACTGCCAACTTGGAAGAATCTAGTACCACCTGGAAGATGGGCCTCTGGGCATACCTGTGGGAGATAATCTTGACCATTCCTGACCATGGGCAGGGAGGGATCCCCAAAACGTAAAATGGAGGAAGCCAGCTGAGCACCAGTGTTCACTTCATTCTGCCTGTGACTGTGGATGTGACCAGTGGCCTCACACTCCTGCTGCCTCAATGGCTCACACCCTTGAACTGTGAGCTGAATAAGCCCTCTCTCCCTTCAGTCCCTCTATGGGACTATTGGTCCCGGCAGCAAGGCAAGACGCTAAGGCAGCCTCATAGGAAAGCAAGGGCAGCAAACTGGCATCAGACACCTGGGTGGTTAGAAATGCCGGGTCACCTGGAGTATAGGAAGTGCCACGGAGAGTGGCAGCATGGTCATTGGTAGGTAAACCAGGGCCATCAGGGGAGAGTGTGCCCCCCTCTTTCAGCAGCTGATAAGCTACCCCCTGGGCTTCCAAGGCTGTTGTATCCCAAGCCGGGTCTTTACTCCCTGGCAGAACCACAGGTGAGCTGAGAGTCCCCAGGCACAGACTCCATCTGGGGACTTCTCTCCAGGCTGAGCTGGCCTCTGGCCATGCCGCTGCCCCACCACACTGCACATGCTGGGAACTCGGAGTCAGCCTTTTTTTGCCTGGATTATGTCCTTGAAGTAAGTAGAACTCTCTACTCTGAAATTTAGGGATCTTCCGACTCCCTTTGAAATGAGGATCGCCTGTCAGGAAAATCTTCACCCCTGATTTTGTCTAGGGATGTTCTGGAATGTCTGTTTCCTTGAAGACATGAGCTGCTGCGTAGTGATCCTCCAAGGTGACTTGCTGGGAGGTCACAGCTCACAAGGATGGTCTCTGCCTGTATAGTTCCTCACTAGGGTGGGATAGAGCTCCACAGGTACTCCAGACCGGGACTTTAGGAGCAACCGGGGTTAGATACCACTTTTCACAGGCTGGGCTGTGCCCCTTGTAAGACACTTCAGACTCGGGATCTGTTTCACTCACTCGCAGGAGTGGGGGACATCCAGGGAGACATCCTTTGTCAGAATTCATGCACATCATGAGTATCTGGAGTGGAAACTTCTTAACCTAGAAGGCATGGCAAGCATCTTTGGGGTAACTGTTAGTTCTGAAATCCCCCATTTCTTTGTTTCCAAGACACGTCATCCATCAGGGATGCTTGGAGCATTCTTTTCCATCTTCCCGACTACCCAAAAAGAAAACAGATGCAAGGAAAGACGCCAGCTGCCCTGGACGGGTTCCTCCCTGGCCTCAGGGCATGCTTTTCTGTAGGCCAAGGCAGGGGTGAAAGCCAGTGCCCTGAACATCTGACAGCATCCGACTGAGCCAGAAATCAGGTTGGGAACCTCTGCTCCTGCCTTGGCAGGAGGGATCCTCTGGGATGCTACCTCAAATGCCAAGGACACCAGCCCCCTCCAGATCCAGTTACCTGAGGTCATTGCGGCTCTGGCCAAATCCCCGGATGACTGTTCACATCTTCACTGGAACATGACCCAGCTGTCAGCTGAGGGTCTGAGTTGGCTCCACCCCGACTCTGACCCAGCTGGGTTGCTTTATGGTCTTCCTTTGCCAATGGCTATTAGGAGCGTTATGGTAACCACATCTTCCAACATGGCTCCATGGTTGTTACTGCCTGCAGTGATGTGAGTCACTGGCCCAGCTAGGCTGACTGCTGTTGCCAGTGACCTGCAGGGGTTGTTTGGAAACAAGAGTTGGATGAAAGCATAAAGCCGCCAATGAGCTGGTGCGGCTGCAGTTCCTGCGTGGCCCACCCACAGCCCCTTCAGGCGTGTCCTCTTCTCATCGTCCTTAACCAATGAACACCTCGGACAGGGGACAGCCCTGGAGCTCCTCTTGGCTCCTGTAGACAAGAGCCAGAGAAACAGGAGTCGTGGGTTCCACTTGTCCCATCCACTTAGTGCTGACCACTGCTCATACCTTCCCAGGATACACAGGTATTATTTTAGATTAATGGGAGGGCTGCACTCATAACAGGAGCTGCCTAAGCCACGTGTGGGGGTCTGCATGCACCTGACACGGGTTTTGTGCCCCTTCCAGGGGTGGCTATCTAAGAGGGTGAGGGCAAGACATACAAAAGTGGAGAAGTGACCATGTATACTGTGTGTGTGGGGAGGAGGCCAAGTGCCACCTGGGACCAAGCGTCTCAGAGGCTGGTTAGGAAGGAGACAGCAGCAGCTGGAACCTGGTGCCACACACGAGCACGGGTTTGTGCACATGTGTGTGTACATGCACAGACAGGTGTGTGTGCTGTGTATGCACATCCATGTGTGTGTGGTATGTTGGGGAGCAAACCCAGGGCTTTGAGAATGCTGGGCAGACATGTTGCCTACTGACTTACACCCTCAGCCCCACCGCTGGTTCCTAACAGTAAAACCAAAGCAGGCTGGGGGCTCAGCTCCGCACTTTCCCCGGGGCATCTTACCTGCCATAAAAGCATCACAGCTGCTTCCACTCAGGCACCAGCCACTCATAACTACCCACACATGCCTTAGTGCCCAGGTTCTTCTCAGGACGGGGGCGGTTCGAGGGTCAGCACAGAACCCTGGTCCCTGAGGAACCAGCCATCTCCTGACTATTAGCTTTCACTCCAAGGCTGAGAGTCCATCAGTGGAAAAGGATAGGTGCAGAGGAGCTGGAGGTGGTGTCTCCTGCCTCCCCTGCTCACACTTCATTGGCCAACACTGGTCACACAGTCACTTCACTGCTTAGGAGGCTGGGAACTGGGTTCTGTGTTCACAGAGGGAGATAGGGTTCACAGGTGATGATGCCTGGTGCCACCACTGGGTGCACAGGGGGTAGCTGGCCCTGCTGCTGAGAAAAAAAAAGTTCCTCATTCCCCTGTGGAATCCCAGGCGGGAACAGAAGGAGAAGCAGGATTCAGTCTTGGTGCCAGGGGCTTCACTGAGCAATGCCCAAGACTACTGTCTCTCCCAGGGGGACACACAGTGAAGTCTGTTGCCAGAAATGGGTTGAGCTGCCAGGCAAAGCTGCCTGCAGGGTACAATTAGCAGAGTTCTCAGACAGGGGCTGGAAGGCCAGCTCCCCTCCATGACCTGAATGGGTCATTTGTGGCTCAAATGACAGACAAATGCAATAATTAGGACCATTTAGCAAAGAGGAGGTGAAAGGTCACACCGTGAGGCCACCCTTCTTCTGTTACCTCCAGTGAGGGGTGACTGCCTCAGAGACTCACAGACCCGTGCTGTCTGACTGACGGAGATGTGGGCTACCTCCATCAGCTGCTGGTGGTGTCCCCAGGGCTGTCAGAGCAGGCATGGGCTCCAGGCAGGGATGTCACAGGTGGGATCCAAGCCCCATCCAACTGAAGGACTGTTCCTCGGCAAAGGGACAATCTGTGCACCTATCCGGATGGCCTGGCCAATCCTAGTGGGAAGTTCCCAGGGTTCTAGAGGCTGAGTGTAGAGAAAGGCAAGGGACTGCAGGCAGCAGACTGGGGACAGGGCTGGTCCCCACGACCTGGCAGCAGACAGATGCTGGACAGCGATGTTCTGAGCAACAGGTGCGTTGAGGCTGGGGCCCGCCTCCCCCTCTATCTACTCATTTCTGATGAATTCCGATTCACAGGATTCCCGGTGTGGACCTGCCACTGGCTTCCCAGTGTTTAAGATGTCAGAGAAAGTTCATTGGAAAGCCAATGGGAGAATCTTTAATAAATACCCCAGGAAGATGGCTGCCTCAGCTAAGGCTTGGATAGCTCCCTGTAAAATTCTTTTGTTGAAAACCCGAATATCCAGTTCACAAGAGATGGCATACGGAGCTGGATCTGAGGGAGGTATTAGGGTTAGAGGAGTCCTGGGGTGACCCCAGACCAGGATAGAGTCCATAGGTCTGTAAGAGTGGGGTGAAGGGCTTAGGTGGGCCTGCTGCTGTCTGACAGTCTGATGCCCCAAGCCACACTGACACATGTCAGGCCCAGCAGGTACACAGGACATGTCGCCTGCTTTTACCCTTCTAAGAGCAAAGTGAATTTATCTTCCGGAGTCATTCAGTCCTCCATGCCAGGTGATAGTCACAGAAAGCGATCAGGATAGAATCTCAGATCACCCAGCTGGGTCCTCAGGAAATCAGACTCCTCCCTGCGAGCTGTCGGCCAATGGGTCTTCCCGCATGGATCTGAAATCACCCCAACCAGGCTGGCACTCAGCTGTGCTGTGCTGTGGTGGCTGCTCCGTGGCCTGCACACGGGCTGTATGTGTGTCTCGTCTCCCCTAAAGTTCCATAAGAAAGCCAGACATGGCGGTGCGTGCCTGTCACACCCCTCACCCCCCATCATGAAGGAGACAGAGGCAGGAGTTCTGTGAGTTCAAAACCAGCCTCACATTACACAATGAGTTTCCTGCCTCTAAAGAATGTTTGTGGGGAGAAAGGTACACACCGGCAAACACAAAGCTTCGAACTCACTGTGTCTAAGGCTTGAAAGCCCAGTGCTTCCCTCCCACAGTCTCTGTCAGTACAGGGGTTGAAGTCACGCACAAAGTCCCTCACTCCCTCACTTGGTTTCAAACTACAGCTGGTCTCACCCAGAGACCGTAGACACATTAACGAGCATCCCCAGGCAAGCCTCCTCCCTCTCTGGGCCTCAGTTTCCTTACACTGACTACACAACCCTGATGGCTCACGGTTGATGAAAGAATCAAATTAAAGGTAGCTCATGAGCCTCCTGATTTTTTATGACTGGTTCCGAAGCCTGTCCAGGACAGGGGTGTGTCCTCCTGGGCAGCTCTGACCCCAGGGAGTCCCCTGCCCCCAACCCTGTGGCGTCCTTTCTCATCTCCTACCTCACTGGTGCTCAACCTTCCCAACACTGTGACCCTTTCATACAGTTCCTCATGTTGAGGTGACCCCCAACCATAAAATTATTTTTCACTGATACACTTCACAATTGTAATTTTGTTACTGTCATGAATCACAATGTAAATATCTGATATTTACGATGGTGTTAGGTGACTCCTGCGGAAGGGCCATTCGAGAACTTGCTTGCTGCCAGCTCCACAGGTGACAGCAGCTAGTGCTTAGCAGGCAACAGCTCTCCCAGACACTCAGGACAAGTGGCCCAGAGTGGAGAATTGTCTCAGATTGTGTCCTGTTTGGCCTCACAGGAGATGAGAGACAAGGTCACTAGACCAGGACATCTCCAGGTCAGGATACCTCAAAAGCTTAGCAGCCTCTGCACCTGCATTTAATGGGGGCCTGTGTGTATCAGGGCTGGGGGACCCCAGATGAGTCTCTGGCAGAGAGTTCTGATGCAGGTGACAAGTGCATGGCAAGGGAACAGCTCTATGTTTATCCACCTCTGCTGGGAGGATGGAAGGAAGGGGCCTGATGCATTTGTTTGTGGAGAAAAATCACTGGGTCCCTTAAAAACTGCCCAGACCTGGAAGCTCCGGGGGTCAGCCTGGTCCCCAGGGAGGAATTCTTTTTGTTTTATTGTGTCATTTAAGGACCAAGTGTTGAAGTCACCAAAATATATAGCCCCAGAGAATGCAGACGCCTAAGATAAGTAGGCATCAGGGATCAAACAATCTTGTCTACAGGCACCGTGAAACTCAACTCCAGGGGAGGGGAGAGCTGCCCTCACCCCAGCCAGAAGCTAGCCACCCTGTTAGGATGCCAGGTTGAAACAGTTTCTTGTTTCCAAGACTCACCTTGAATTCCTTCCGGAACCAGGGACTAAATCACTCTGAAATTGCCTGGGAGCTCAGGAGCGAGTACATTAGGATCTTAGGACCTAGGAGATAGGGGTTCCCTAGGCATGGCTTCCTTGAGCCAAGCTGTCCAGGTCTGGAAGTCCACTTGGCTAGCTGGAGCCATGGGAGTCCCTGTTGTGACTGGATAGACTAGGGGAGGCTGGCGTGGGCTTGCCCACAGCTGTCAGGAGTGAGGCTGCCTAATGGCTCCATTGCTGCTTGTCTCATTTTCTTATCTTACCCTCCCTACAGTTTACAAAGAAACTGGGAAGCCATGTGACTTGTGAAACTGGATCCTAGATTCCCCTCTTAGCCTGAGAGCCCCACTGCCTTTGGGGAAGACAAGGCTCTTCTTTCTCTGTGGGGACACATTGACATGAGCCCTGTCACATGGGCCACACCCTGTGCTGTTGGGAGCTGACTTTCCCTGGTGCTGGGGATGGGACAGGGTGACAGTGTGCGTGTTGCTGTTCACTCCTGAGCACTTCTTCAGCAGGACAACAGCTTCCTGCGTTGCTTTGGTTTTGGTTTTGTTGTTGAGACAAGGACTTGTGTTGCTGTGGAACTCTGCCCACCTGAGTTATGTCCCCCAAACCCACAGTGGAAGGAGAAAACTGACTCCCAAAAGTTGCTGCCTTGGTAAGGTGGCTCATGCTTTTAATCCCAATATTGGGGATTACAAAGGCAGCTGGATCCCTGGTCTACATAGTGAGACCCTGTCTCAGAGAGAGAGGTGGAGGAAGAAAGATGCTCTCCAGGCTCCATAAGCACACTATGGCACATCTATACTTGCTCACCCACAAACACTCTCAGAAAATAATAATAAAAACATAAAATGAAGCTAGTCATACCATTCGTGCCAGGACACAATTTGATTTTACTCCTTGTGTGCTGTGTGAGGCTGTGTTTTCACACATGTCCTCAGGGCCCTGTGGATACTTGCTGGTTCCCGTGCCGCTGCTTTAAGGACAGGGAGGTGGGCATGGCTGAGCTGGAGTCTAGGAGCCGAGGCTCCCCATCCCGGGTGTCAGAGCCATTCCCTTCTCTGTCGTTTCTCCTTCTTGGAGATGTATACTGTGCTCCATCACAGAGGCCTTGTAGACATGGAAGCCGGAGCCCACCATAGCTCAGAGTTAACGCTAATCTGATTTCAGATCCCACAGTGCAGATTTTGCTGCGATTTTGGCTTTGGAGCCTAATTAAGTCAGTTCCACCGTTATTGGGTTTGAAAGTAAAACACAACTTCATAATGAAGAACAAGACCACAGAGGAAAAGGTGTTGCCATGGGGATGTGGCAGAAAAGTGGGTAGCAGAATCAGGCAGCGGGAGAGGGTATCCCAGAATCAGACTGAACCACGGTCTGTGTGGATGGCAGCTTTTCCCCTCACACGTGGCTCCCTATGGAAAGAATATCAGAAAATTGGTGTGGTGGTTCATGCCTGTGAAGCCAGCACTCAGGAAGCTAAGGAAGGAGGATTGCTGAGAGCTCAAGGCCAGACTGGGCTACTTAAGGAAACTACTGGAGCAAGAAGGTAAGAAAGGGTGGGGTGAGAGAGGAAGGAAAGAAGGAAGGGAAGGAGGGAGGGAGGGNAGGGAGGGAGGGAAAGGGAAAGTGGATCAGAACTCAGATGGTGGAGAAGGTTAGACGGATCAGAATATTCCAGAATCATGTCTGGCAGCCTTTTCCTCTACTATTTCAATTAGTAAGGCCACTTCCTGGCCATCACCCTAAAACCTAAAGTCCTGTGACATCTGAGTGCACCTTCAGAGTGCACAACTAGACAGCAGAGGCATCCACACCCTCTAAGGCTCAGGCCAGGAGATTGACAGCAGAGGTTCTGTGGGACCTGAGTTCCAATCTTCCCCAAGTATAATAAATGCTGTAATTTTCAGCATAAGATACCAAACAAATTCCCTGCCTTCTATAGCCTCCACATTTCCTCCCTTTCTCCTCAGCATAACATCACCTTCAAAGTTCAAAAACTTCAGAAGATGAAGCAAAGAAAGGACTCCTCAAGAAATAAAAAACAAACAAGCCTTTGCAACAAAATACATTTAACACAGACTTTGTAGCAAACGAAGACCTCTCTGTGTCATCAAATAGGAGAGTAGGCAGGTAGCTTTTCATTAATTTTTGAGTCAGAGTCTCGCACTAGACTGGCCTCAAACTCATGGCAATCCACCTGCCTCAGTCTCTCAAGCGCTGGGTGTATAGGTACAAGTCACCATATTCAGTCTGACTTTTGGGGGAGATGTTTATTGAGCATCTGCTGTGTGGTGAGCGTTGTCCTTGGAGTTGGGGGTACTATGTAGATGAAGACATAGGCTGGAAGGTTCTTGGATCATCCCTAGGGCACGAGGGGACAGAGATAGCGGTACAGAGAGAGTGGTTGACACGGTCCCACCATTTCCATCATGTGTGATCTCCTTCCTAACGGAAAGGAGCCCCCTTCTGCCACCGAGCCGGGCACTCCAAGTGCAAGTCATGTGCAGCCCTGCCAGGCCCGCTTTCCCATAGGGTCAGCCACAGGGACATCTGATAGAAACGAGATCCTTGTGCTTGCCCAGCAAGCACCTTACCCACCGAGCCATCCCCCAAACCCTTGATTAACAAAAAAGAATAAAAAGCCAAACAGAGCAAGGGGGACAACTCAGTGCAAAGTGCTTGTCATGCAAACACAGGCACCTGAACTCGGATGCCTAGCATCCATGTGGCACATGCTTGCAATCCTAGAACAGAGAGGAGGAGCCAGGTGGATCCTAGGGATTGGCTGGCCGGCCAGCCTAGCCTCCTTGATGAATTTTAGACTTCCAAATCCATGAAAAACTGTTTCCAAATAAAGGGGGCGGCACCTGAGGAATGACATCATACCTGAAACTGACCTCTGTTCTACTTGTTTGCACACACACACACACACACACACACACACTCACACACTCACTCACTCACTCACTCACCTAAAGCAGCCCCACCTCAAGACTGGGTCATGAAGCGCATGAGTGTGGGTAATGGAGCAGAAAGGGTCCAGGCCCCTTCCTGCTGGGCTTGTACAATCTAGCATAGGTGAGCTCAGGAGCAGCCTGCCTCTTCCTGAAGGGTCTCCATGTCACAGTCCCTCGGGGGAAAAGACAGAAGCTGTCCCCTCCCCATCCTGCTCCCCATGGAAGCATCTGTCTCCTCCATGTGAATTCCAGAACATTCCCTGCCACACTTTCATTTTTGAACACGGAAACAAATCAACGCTTGTTTGGGAACAGGGAACAAGCCTGGGCTTCACGCACTATGTGACACACAACCACAGACTGGGGACCAGGAACAATTTTTCTCTGTCTTTTGCTTTACTTACAAAAAGGGGTCCACTTGTGGACTGGAGAGATGGCTCAGTCCGTAAAGTGCTTGTCTTGCGAGCCACATGGACCTGAGTTTGATCCCCAAGACCCGTGTAAAAAAAGCTTGGTGTGTCATACACTCTTGTGGCCCTCCTGCTGAGCTTGCACACTTGTGGCCCTCCTGCTGAGCTTGCACACTTGTGACCTTCCTGCTGAGCTTGCACACTTGTAGCCCTCCTGCTGAGCTTGCACACTTGTGGCCTTCCTGCTGAGCTTGCTGGCCTGCCGGCCTAGCTGAAGAAGCAGGCCAGTCAGAGACCCTGTCCCAAAAAGCAAGCTGAATGGCCCCTGAGAAAAAAACACTCATGATCCACCTCTGGCCTCACACTGTATGTTCACACACGTGAATGTGCAAATTCATACACAAGAGAGTCACTGTCTGCACAAACTCTACAACTTGCTTTTTTCACTTATTAATCTCACTAATTCACGTGTGCACACATGTGGAGGTCAGAGGTTAATGACAGTTTTGTTTTTAATTTTAATTTTTATTTTTGTCTTTCACTCTCCCACATCAGCTAATTAAGAATTTTGAGGCATGGTCTCTCTCTCTCTCTCTGGACCTGAGTGGACTAACTAGCTGGCCCTGCTGCCAGAAGCCTCTGCCTACCGTTGGGGTTGCAGGCTTGT
>LOEQ01000003.1:192743-205645 GCA_001685075.1 Bramus lutescens
AGAGAGAGAGAGAGAGCTGCTGACTCAGCACCAGGAGAGGCCCGGAGAGGCTACTGGTGCAAATGTAGCCTCGGTTGACATTGAAGCCCCAGGATGGGGTTTGGGGACAAGGATCATGGGGAGAAGTTGAGGTTTAGGACCATATGACCTGAAAAGAGCCTAGAGGAGGCTCTTGGTGAAGGTGCAGCCCAGTTGCAGTGGAGATCCAAGTATTTTGGAGATGCCAGTACCATGGGACGACCACCAAGACTGTGGAGTGGGCAGCCTGAGCTTTGGTACACACTTTGGAGGTTAGAGATCCCGAGTCCCGGAAGTCTGACATGGAGCTATATGCTACCGAACTTCGCTTTTGCTTTGATGTGAATATAAATGTGCCCTGGTTCTTCCCTCTTGGCATAAAAAATATTTAACTTAATGACAATTTTACAGGGGCCCCTGAAAAGTGGAGAGACTTGGTAATTATACAGAGACAAGAATCTTGGAGAAACTTTGGATATTTTAGAGAAACTTTGGAATATTAGAGATAGTTTGGATGTTTTAAAGAAACTGAACTTTTAAAGTATTTAAATTTCTAAAGATTGTGGGACTGTTAAAGTTTGGAATATGTTTTACATTGTGATATAGATATTAATAAGAATATTAGGGACAACAAGAAAAGGAAGGTTATAGTTTAATGGTAATATGTGTGTTGAGTTAACAAGGGGCCAATTGTGCTGGCGAGTTTTATAGAAACTTGATGTAAACTGGGGCAACCTGGGCATAAGGACTCTTAATTGAGAAAATGCTTCCTTCCAAATGCCTGTGGTCAAGTCTGCAGGGCATTCTCTTCGTTAATGATTGCTGTGGAAAGGCCCAGCCCCCTGGGGGTAGTGCCACTCTGGGTATGTGGTCCCAGGTATTATAAGAAAGCAAGCTGAGCAAGCCGGAAGAAGCAAACCAGTAAGTAGCATTCCTCCACGGCCTTTGCTTCAGCTCCTGCCTCCAGGTTCTTGCCTTGGGTTTCTGCTCTGACTCTGCTGGATGATGGAGTTCAAGTTGTAAGCTAAGATGAACCCTTTTCTCCCCAAGTTGCTCTTGGTCATGATGTTTTATCAAGCAATAGAAACCTAAATAAGGCAACCCCTGCCCTAGGTCTACACACTGTACCATAGGTCTATATTCTCTACTCTAGATGTACACCTCCTACCCTAGGCCTATAACCCCTGTCTTATGTCAGCACTGCCTACCCAAGGTCTACACGATCTACCCTAGGTCTACATACCCTACTATAGGTCTAAACTCCCAGCCTTAGGTTTATAACTCTTACCCCAGGACAATTCCTCTTCCATAGGTCTACATGCCATATCCTAAGTATAAATCCCTCCTGGTTTGGCACATTCTGCCCTAGGTCTGCATCTGCTACTCTAGATCTGCATTCACACCCTCTAGCCCAGATCTACACTGTCTAGTTTCTGTCTCTACTACCTACCCACGTCTATACTTCCTATTCTAGGTCTAGACTCTCTATATAGGCCTAGGTTGAAACCCCCGTGCCACAGGATTAATGCCCCCTTCCCGAGGTCTACCCCAGCCCTAGTTTCACACCTCTATGCTAGTTCTACACACACTGGGGCCTACACTCTCTACCCAAGGTGTCTATGCTTGTCTTAGTTAGAACTCTTCTTGCTGTGAAAAGACACCATGACCCCAACTCTTAGGAGGAAAACATTTAATTGAGGGGCCTTGCTAATGGTTCCAAAGGTTCAGTCCATTATTATTGTAGTGAGGAGCACGACAGCATGCAGCTAGGCATGGTGCTGGAGGAGTTGCTGAGAGTCCTACATCCTGCCGGTCACAGGAAGTTCTGCTGCTCCAAACAAATTCCTCCAAACAAAAACATAGTCGGGCCCATCACAGCAATGCCCCAGTCCCCGGTACCAACCTTTGTCTTAGTTAGGTTTTTATTGCTGTGAAAAGAAATCATGACCAAGGAAACTCTTATGAAAAAAAATGTTTAATTGGGGTGGCTCGCTTACAGTTTCAGAGGTTCAGTCCATTATCATCATAGCAGGGAGCATGGCAGCATGCAGGCAGACATAGTGCCGCTGGAGGAGTCCTTCAGAGTCTTACATCTTGAAGGCAATAGGAAGTCAACTGAGACATTGGGGGGTATCCTGAGGAAACCTCAAAGCCCACCCCGACAGTGACACACTTCCTCCAACAAGGTCATATCCATGCCAACAAGGTCACACCTCCTCATAATGCAACTACTTATGAGATTATGGGGCCAATTACATTCAAACTACCACAGTGCTAAATTCCATGTCTTCACCTTCTACTCAATGTGTCCAACTTCTACATGAAGTCTACACTCTCTAAGCTAGGTCCACAATACCCACCCTAGGTCTATACTCTGCACACTCAAGTCACCATCCTCTACTCTATGTCTGCACCCCTACTTTATGTCTACACCTCTTTACCCTAGGGCTTAAATATCTACCCTGGATCAATACTCTTACTTAAGTATATACCACCTACCCTAGATCTATACCCCACCCTTGTTTACATTCCATACCTTATGTCTATCCCCTCTACCCTATATGTCTATACCTCCCTCCCACAAAAAGTCAATACCCTCTACTCTATATCTAATCCCCCACCCTAGCTCTATACCCCATCACAGGTCTTCTCTGTGTCTAATCTCTCTAGCCTAACTCCACACCACTTATTCTAGGTCCACGCCTCCTTCCTATATCCTAACATCTTACACCTCATACCCAAGTCTACACCACCTACCCTAAGTCTACACCCGCTACTTTACACTTATACTCTTATACTGTCTATTCAAGTTTACACCCTCCACCCTAGTTGTCCATGCCTTCCCTGCTATCCCCAACCCTCGACACCCTCTACCATAACTACAGTTTCTCCATCCTAAGTCTGCTACCTTAGACCTTCAGGCTCCATCTTATCAGGGGGATTGGTCCCCTTTAAAAAGTCAAGTTATGGAGGATCCAGAGCCTGACAACATCAAGAATCTAAACCGAAATTCACTCATCACCCTCATCACTGAATCTTGAGCAAGCACAGCCAACAGTGAGATGGTCGGGAATGATCCCACTGAGCTAGAAACAGCAGTCACTGAAGTATTCTGAACAGAGTGACTTTCAATAAAGAAGATCACAGAAATATCTTAAAGAAAATGGAGGACTTGAACATCGCTGCAGCCCACCTGGGAGGCTCTGTGCTGAAGCAGGAGAGTGACTGAGATGGAAGAACAACTGAGTTCCAGTTGGAGCAATAGAAATGGCCCCGTTCGCACTGTGCATGGTGACACCTGCCCAGTCATCCCAGAACTTAGGAAGCTGAGGTAGGAGCATTTAGAACTGAAAGCGATCATGGGCTAATTAGTGAGACCTTGTCTCAAAGTAAATAAACAAAGAAATTTTAAAAAATGACCCAAATTGAATGACAAGGGGGGAGCAGGAGAAAAATTCCCCCATAATTCCAAGCACCTATGGAATGTCTAATATTTATATTATTATAATTCAGAAGGTGAAGAGTGTGTGGCACTAAAAACATTTAAGGATTAATAGTATATAGGTACATATGCGTGTCTGCATGTGAGTACCGGAGCCCACAGAGCCCAGAAGAGGTTATCAGATCCCTGAGGGCAGAGTTACACTGTGAGCCTCCATTATAGTAGTAGGAATCAAAGCCAGGTCCTCTGCAGAAACAGCAAGTTCTCTCAACCACTGAGCCATCTTTTCAGCCCAGACATCTCTTAGATAATCCGTGCTATCACAGGAAAACAGCAGCCAAACAAATATTATGTGTATATATGTGTGTGTGTGTGTGTGTGTGTGAGTATTGTGTACGTGTGTGAAGTAATACTCACATGGTATAAGATTTACCACCTTAAGGCTAGACAGAAGGTTCAGTGGTTAATTGTTGTTCTTGCAGAGGACTCAGGTGCAATTCTCAGTACCCACATGGTGGCTCACAACCATCTGTAGCTCCAGTTCCAGGGGGTCAGATATATGCCCTCTTCTCACCCCCTGGGCATCAGACATGCACACAGCATATATATATGCTGGCAAAATACTTAAGCACACAAAATAAAATAAATGCATTTTAAAAAATGCATGACTCCTTCAACCATCAAGATACCATTGTCCTCCAAAGCACCTTTGTTTTCCAAACACACTCACCCCAACACACCAACTGTTGTAACAGAGAGCATTTAGTATGTATATAATCTTTAAAATGAGATGTTGGAAGACTGAAAAGGCAAGAGATCCTGGAGACTGCTCTGTGGGAGGATGGGGGGGATGTGTCTAGTTCACCCAGGGGACACTGAGAGGAACCCAGAGCCCCAAGGGAACCAAGCTGAGCCAGTGCTGCCATCTTAGAGGTGGCGGGCAGAGTGATGAACACGAAGAAAGTACCCTGAAAGAGAAACCAGTGCCCCTGTGGGATGAAGGACCACGGATGCTGCCACACAAAGACTGGAGTAAGAACAGCAGGTTCTTCTGACTCCCAATTTGCACCAGCCCCAATCTAGCACCCCTTCCCTGCAGAACCATGCCAGGGGCAGCTGGCAATGAGTAGAAGGGTACCAAGCCTGGCGCTAGTGACCCAGACAGAGTCAACCCCTGGGGCTGTCTACTCATGGCCACCAACTGTGTGTGGCTCACATGGCAGAGTTCTATGTGCACACGTCTTGGAAGCTAAGAGTTTCGAAGCAGGGAGTCTCTCTGTGCTCTCCAAGGGAACCTTATCCCCCTCCCCCGCCAGTTCCTTGTGGCTCCACCTTNTCCACCTTTGCTTGTGGCCACACCCACAAGCCAAGTCCCTGAGATCTCTACCACTGTCTTCCCACAGCCTATCTCCACCTTACCCAGTCCCTCCATGTCTCGCTCATCTCTCCAGAGATGTCATCCCACTGAGTCAGGGTCTACTATAATTCACACCCTGTTATGGCTTGAGTGTGAAATACATCACCACAGGTTTCTGTGTTTGCACACTTGACTCCCCAGCTAGTGCACTATTTTGGAAGGTGTGGAATCTTTAGATAGCTGCTGCCTTGCTGGAGGAAGTACGTCATTAGGAATGGGCTTCTTGTCCATTCTGCTTTCTGTAACACCCAAATGGGTAGGACTCCCATCAGCACCACAAGGCTACCTGCTGCCATGCTGTCCCAACCATGATGGACTGTAGTCCTCAAAACTGTGAGCCAAAACTGCCTCCCTTCACCTGCTTTGTCAGGTATGGAGTCACAGCTATGAAAAAAATGAAGTAATAATATTCACACAGTTAAACCCACCCAGACAAGCCAGACTTGAGCTGATCAATAAGAGCTTAATGATGGACCAATACTGTCCTGAGAGCCAGGGAACAGTCACTTCTGCCCCCACAAGTCACAGCCACTCCAGCACCTCAGTTTTTCCACTTACAAAATGGAGCTGGACAAGCTAGCAGACATAGATCAGCTTTGTGCAAAGTGCCATGTCCTATTTGCGGAGTTTCCAGAACAAGACCGCAGCCCAGCTCTTGAGCTATGCACGCAAGGATAGAGGGACAGGTGGACTTTGGGGGCAGAATGATGGACCCAGCAAAGGTCCACAGCACGAGGCAGACCTGGTCACACCCCATTTGTTTGGCTTGCTGTGGTCTATAGCCACCCAGCTGGAGTGGAAATCATGCATGGGTTTATAGGGTCGCCATGCCTGTCCCCAGGCCCTTTGATGGAACTGACGGATTCCAGGCGGTGCCCAGAACTCACACATATACTGGGTGAAGTGGTTTTCAAAGTCAGGGTTGTGGCTGTGTGTTCATCTGACCTGGAGTAATGTAAACTGCCTTCCTCATGAGACATGAGGTTTATTTGTACAGTTTGGGCCATTTCTGTAAATGTTTGACCCGTTTGGAAATCTAATCCAAAAGGCAAGCAGATGAATGCTTTTATGCCGGGCAATGGAATTCCGGGCCGCCGGCGGAGATGCTTTTACCTATACCTACACATCGGATACTGTGTTTAAGACACGAGGCAAAGACAGGTTGGTTTTGCTTTGAAACATTGCAAAGTTGTAGGGTGATGAGGATGCCTGGATCCGTGACAGCAAAGAGCTCCCGGTGGGTGCTGGGTGTGGGCTTTCTCTCTGGTGTAACCTGCACACAAGACAAGAAATTTTGGATGAATGTATGGATAGGGATGGAGCAAGGACACACCTGGGCACCCGGATGCAAGGGTCTCTGAGGCCTATAATTCTGTCATATCCCCAAATACGGCAAGTCCTTCACTCTCTACATACCCTACCTGAGTGACCATGCTGTGTGTCTGTTAATGAAAGGAACTTCATCTCTTACGTAATAACTGCATCTTTCACTGTTTTATGACCCACACCTTATCCTGAGCATCTGGGACACTTCCCCAGAGGATTACCAGCCCCCTCCCAGGACTCTGTACATTTGCAGATGTGGGTTGACTTTGTGATAACAGGAGGCTGACTTTAGTTTTCTAGTGTCTGGCTCACACTTCTAGAAACAGACAGCATCCGTGAGGACCTAGGCCTTCTAAAGACTAGTATCTGTCTCGGGCAGGGTCCCTGCCGCAGCAGAAGTCTGGAGAACTCCGGTGGCTGTTCATCATGAGAATGGTGTGTAAGTGGGGTATAGGGGAGCACCAGGGGAAAGGAGGGGGCAGGATAGCAGCCCCAGAGTGGTGGCCATTCCTAGACCAGGGGTGACAAAGGAATAGAGGTCAGAAAAATTCAGAAGAAAAGTGTTGTACCAGAGGCCACTGTGACAGGAATAGTGGCTTCCGTTTGGCAGCCTCAGGTGACCTCGAAGGAAGACTTCAATGTGAGTAGAGCATCCCTGCTCCAGATGCTCTGAACTTTTGTTGGCTGAGCAGGAGAAAACTAAGAATGGAAGCACGGGCAGGGTCTGTGGCAAACTGCCTCCAAAATGGACCAGCTCCTGGGCAGGCTGGCTCTGTGGTGGACCCACAACCAGGGAATGAAGGTGTCACGGGAGGGGAAAGACAGGGCCTGTGACCTTTCTAAGTCCATTCTATCTCGTACCTTCTCTCTGCTGCCCCATTTCCTGGTCAGTTTATCCTCACAGCTTTCACAATGGTGTCTCCTCCACCCCAGCACCCTCCTCCCAGCCACTAGCCAGACTCTAAGGACCTCTACCCAAGCGCGCCCGCATGACCTGCCACCCGCGAAAGCCCCTCCAGGCTACAACACAAGGGTCCCCACTCCACTCTCATCCCCGAGCCATCTCACCTCCCTTCTCCCACCTCTCTCCTCAGCACCCTGGGCAGACAATCTGAACACCCTGGGATCTCCTGGCACTGACTTTGGTTAGACATCTTCCTTGCCCGTGGAGGATTCTGGGATTGTCTGTGCTGTCATCCCCACTTCTACACCAGCCCTCTCCTCCATCACCTCATGACCCGTGGGTTCACACAAATGAAGCACAAGGGCTGCTCATAGCCATGCATGCCTTCTTCCTCACAGGTCTCCTGGTCCTTCATTATAGAGTCACTATGGCCATGAGGCTCCCAGGCTGCGGTCATTGATGGAGGGGCCAGGTGCTGTCAGCACCCCCAACTGTTGAGCTGTAGTAGACTCACTGCAGAGATCAGACAGAGCTTCACTTACTGAGAACCTCTCCAAGTTGTTCTGTTGGCTTTGCATGTACTATTCTTGACACATCCCATTCTCTGCAGAAGTCAAGCACTTTCAACCTTAGGGCTCACAGTGGCCTGGATGATGGCCAAGTACTATTGACTGGCCCAGATGTGGGAATCCAGAGGTGGTGAGGAGTGTATGGTGGGCAGGGGTAGCAGTATATTCAGCATCTCAGCCCCATCCCTCTTCCAGAGCCTTGGGCAATGGTTTGTGGTTCGGGACACCAGGGCTGTTTGGACTTGCTTCTGATCCGGAACACAGTGATACCTTCATTTGACTCCGTCTGGGCCCCACCTCCACTGTCTGAGCAGTCTCTTTTCAGCTGGTTTGCAGTCTCAGTTCAAGCTGTTCAATTTCACCAAAATCAGCAGCACTCGGGGTGTCGATCTCAGCCCACAGGGTTGGGTGACCATCAGGGCCAATTACAGGAAATGCCATTTGGAGGCAATTCTACCTTTGTGGAGGCGAGGAGACGAAAAAAGTTCCTAATGTTAATTGGAACCAAACCAAGACCACATGGCTCCAAAACTGACCCCAGTGCATTTCTTGTCTCCATTTCCTCCTCGGTGTCGATGCTGATCTGACCAGCACACAGTCTGGGTTCTGCACAATTCGCTTTTGTTAGGATCGAGGTCCCACGGCATGGAGGAGCCCAATTGAGCCCACAGCTCTTGAGGATGTGAGCGATGGTTGAACTCGGATGTTGTTTGTCTCTATGGTGAGGATCTTGCTGTCTCAGATGCACAGGAAGCCCCAGGATCATCATCATCCAGTGACATCGGCTTGTATAGAGGGGTGAGGACAGCGTCGAGCTTCTGAGGTCTTGAGTGACCTGGACTTAGCTCACTTTTAGAGCCTCTTGTGTGTTGCTGGGCTGAAGTTCTGAATCAACCAGTCACAGGCTTATCTCGACAGTCTCTGAGTGTGAGTGTGTGTGTGTGTGTGTGTGTGTGACTTACTTGTAATCCCAGCATGGGGGAGGCAGAGACAGGAGGATCCCTGGATGAGGCTCTCTCATCAGTCAGCCTGGCCTACTTGATGAGTTACAGGCCAGTCTCAAGACAAAAGTAGATGGTGTCTGCAGTTAAAAGATGGAGGATGGTATTGGAGGAAAACACCCCAGGCTGTCCTTGGGCCTCTACAGTCACCCACACTTTAAAAAAAAGAAAAGAAAACCTAGTGAGATATGAATTAAGATATTGAACTGTCACTCATTTAAAGTGTGAAATTTGGTTTTTAGTATATTAATATAGCACTAATTTTAAAAATTATGGTCACAAATATGCAGCATAAAGCTCCTATACTGGGCATGTTCTGTGTGCAGCTCAGTGGCACCATCTGTACACAGCAGTCTGCCACCACTGCCTCTGTCTTCTGAAATTTTTTGCTTTACTCTGAAAAGATTATTTATCAACACTTAGGCTCCTTCCAGACTGCAAAACTATCCAGGTAAGAAGGAAGAAAACACTGTCAAGCTCCCTAATGGTGCAAATACCTGGCCCATTGGCTTCTAGAAGGTTCTGGAAGATTCTGGTTCTTGCACCTGAGCTCTATGGAGGGACAGTCCAGTGTAGCTAAAATGTTTTTACTTCTTCTTTGAGAAGTCTGTCTACACACAAATGCAATGTTCTTTGATCAAGTCCAGCCCCCCCCACCCCTCCCCTCCTGTTCCACCTAGATACCCCCACATTTCTCTCCCTGTTGCCAAAAACCTTGAATAGCATTTCACAGATGCAGTCAGTGTCAGTGAAAGTTGCACTGGAAATACCTTACAACTGTGGTGCTATTTATATTTGGGTACCCCTTTCTTCTTTTGGCACCCCACAGCTGAGGAGCCTGTAGAAGACTGTCCACCGAGATTTCAGGCAGGCGTAGTGCCCAGAGTAGTTGGCAGAAAGGGGACCCAGGGTACCCTGGTCACTCTCAGGGCTCAGAGCCTTCGGCTCCTGCTTGCCTCACCCATGCAGCAGTCATAGAGAGAGAGTCGTGTCTGCTGAACGCTTGGCATCTTCCAAACCTTTGAAAACAAGTAGAAAGAGTAAGTTTTCTTTTTGTTTTCTGAGACAAGGTCTCACGTAGCCCAGACTGACCTAAAACTCACACATAGCCAAGGATAACCTTGAACTCCTGATCATCCTGCCAAGCACTGGGCTGACTTGTGTGCCCCACCATACTCAGTGACTTTGCTTGGTTATTGGTTCGGTTTCTGTCCCACAGCCCTAGCCAGGCTGTGACTTTTGTGAGATAGATAAGGGTCTTTGCCCTGTTTGCCTAGATTCTCAGGACTTTTCTGGACATGTGGCAATTTTCCAACTAAGGTTTGTGGGCTGTTCTAAAACGCACCGGTAAGTGAGGGTAGCTAAGGCCATCTGGGGCACCGTAACTGTCTCACCTCTCCCGGTCTTCCTTAACCCCATTTCTCTTTCTTCTTCAACAGGGAAGATGAGCCCAGGGCAGAACTCAGTAGACAGAGCCTCCAGCTCTTTCATTTTGGCTAGTACTGGGCACTGGACAGATTTTTCTGGGGCTGGGCATTAAGCATGTGTCCAGAAGTTTCCTCGGGATTCTCCCCACATCCAGCTCTGCTCCATAAACAGGGTCATTCATGTAAGTCTGTGGCTCTGGCAAGGACAAGATAATTGTCACTGAGCTAGTTCTTGCAGCTCCTCCTGTTTTTCCCCAGACCTGGCTGCCTGGAGACTCGGGGTGATGGAGGGACTGGTGTCCTGTAGGGCAGGTGCCAGTGACTGCCCAGCAGGCTGCCTGCCAAGCATGCAGCCGGAGCATCCCATGAGTGGGGATGACAGTCAGGCAACTGGCAGAGCCGTGGACTCTGTGTGTCTGTGAGCTTCGCTCCCTGACAATTACACCGTTAGACATGAATCTTCATGCTAAGACCCAAGGCATGTGCCTCTCAGGGGCCTGGGAGCCCTAGGGCCCAGGAAACGAGAAATGCTGGCTACTCGGGTGAATTGTTCTGCAGGGAGAGAGTGGCGTGTCCAGAGAACGGATAAAAAGGAGTGAGAAACTCAGTCAGGACATTACAAGCCATGATCCAGGCCCAGCTCTGTTTTCTAAAATTGTACGTGTGCAAGTGCTCATGGGTGTACATGTGTGCAAATGTGTACATGTGTGAGGGTGTGCATGTACACACACACACACACACACACACACACAACCCACATAGACCAGAAGAGGGCTTTGAATTCTCTTAGGCTGCAGCTACAGGCAGCTGTGAGGAGTATCTCTCCCCTGAGAGAGAAGTATTTGCTCTTTAGCAATGAACCATCTCTCTGAACCTGAAGGACTTCTAACCCACTCCTTATGCTGCCTTCAGGGAAGGGTTTGCATGTCTGTCGCTCCCTTCGAGAAGCAACGTGTCATAGTGAGAATAAACATCAAGACCGAAGGATATATGCGCTGAGGTTTCACACCTCCTGCAACTTCAGATACATGCAGGAGCCCCACAGCCAGCATGCCAGCATCCTCTGGAGGGAGTAGAGCTTGGCCTGCAGGAGGACACGGGAATGGATGAACACCCAGTCTGAGGCCAGTACTTGTCAGCAGCCTGTGAGAGTTTCTGAGGCGTGAGACTGGGCTGTGGGCAGTGGAAGAGTCCTCTGTATTGGGGCCCCCCCACTCTGAATCTGGGATGGAACCCACTAGGGCCTCAACCCCTACCCTGAGCAGCAGCAGAGGGAACTGGAGGCTGTCTCAACCCTGGTCTCCTCTTAGAATTCTGGGGCTTCAAAGAATGTCATTTGCCCCTGTGGTTCTCAGACTGCACGTGTGTCCCAGAGGACCCTGCCCATCCCAACCCACAGAAGCATGGTGGGGCAGCTGACGGGGCTCAGGATTGTAAGGATCCCTTGGCTTCCACAACCATAATGGCTATAATACTTACAAGGGTCATGCAGCCCTGGATGACTGGTAGAAAGACAGGTGTGCCCCCCACCCTGTCCTGCCCCCAGAAGTTACAGGAGAAGCTGGCTTGCATTTATAATACAATATTAGACCTGTTGCTATGGGCTGGAATGTTCTGTGACCAGAAGACAGGGAACATGGGAAGAAACTGATCCCCAGTGGAAACCACCTTGATCCGGATCATCTTCAATCTCTCTCCTGCATAAATACCGGAGCCTCATGCTCATAGCTCGCTCTGTGTAGGGGCTATAGACAAGAGGGGCTCCAGGCCAGTTGGAAACCATGCTGGGTCCTTATTTCAGGCACAAGGTACAGGAAACACACAAATGTGGGTGTGTATGTGTGCAAGTGTAGTGTGGGCATGGCTGTGCAGGAGTGTGTAGAGGGGGTACTGTGTGTGTGTGTGTGTGTGTGTGTGTGTGTGTAAGAGAGGTTTTAAATTCATAGGTACTGTGCCAGGGATCTAGTCTCTTTTGGATGAATCATTGTTTGCTGGGGGATTTCTGGAAGAGGTGACATCAGGACCACCTGCAGAGGAAGCTGCTGCCTGTCAGAGAGAAGCCCCTGCCTGGCAGGCATGGAATAGGTGTTCTGTGTGTAGCAGCGACTTCTGCCCCTCATGCATCCCGGGATGCACAGTTCTTGGATACTCAAGAGGGGACAGATGTGGCTGAGTGGTCCATGAAGAGGACAATGACTTCTAATCCTGTCTGTAGCTATAATGCTTTCATTTAAATATCCTATGAAGTATTTTCTTTTTTTCCTTTTAAAATTAGACTTATTTATTTATGGGGGGCGGGGACACTCATGTGCCATGACACACATATAAATCAGAGAATAACTGTCAGGGGTCAGATCTGTCCTTTCACCATGCGGATTCTAGAGATTCAATGGAAGTTGGATTTGACTGCAAAGACACATCGATCCATCCATCTTGATGGCCTCTTTCATCTTATCTCCACACAAAGTCCTGGAGAGAACTAGAAGGGAGAAGTCACACCATACCTTGACAAAGAGTGTGATGTTTGATTAGGTGAAGTGGCACCGTTGTCATAGCCAGCAGGTGTCGCAGAACTGGGATAAGCCTTGGGATATGCTGTTCTGTGCATGGCTGTCATCTGCCAGCTAAAAGATTGCTCCATGGTTTCCCTTCTTAGTCTAAATTCCTGTGAGAGGTGGACCTATCTGGCCCCCACCTCTGCCCTTAGCTTCTGTCCACTGGCTTTTTCCGGAAGCACTTTGGTTAGAGGACCCAGAACTGTGGGTGCTGGGCTATCCTCTGCTGCCCTCTGTCTCCAG
>LOEQ01000003.1:211337-222491 GCA_001685075.1 Bramus lutescens
CTCTGGTTCCCAGAAACTCATCAGAAAATAACCTGGACCTCATCTAGCAAGAGTAAAGAGGTTCTGGGTCCCACTCAGGGGACTCTCCTGCAGGAGCAAAGGTTCTGGGTCCCATGCAGGAGACTGTTGGTAGAGGCTGCTTGTTTGTTTCCTGGTCACCCAGACCCAGAAATTGTATTAATTAAAATACTGCTTGACCTATTAGCTATTATGAACATTTCTGGCTACCTCTTATATCTTAAATCAACCCATCTCTATTAATCTTATGCAATGCCACATGGTTGTGGCATTGATAAGGTTCTGTCTGGCATCTGGCGTCTGGCTCCTGTGGCAGCTGCATGGCATCTTCCTGACTCTGCCTGCTCTCTCCTCCTCTGTCTGATTGGAATTATCACCTTTCCCTATTCTGCATTGTAATAGGCCCAAAGCAGCTCCTTTATTAGTCAGTGGTATTCACAGCACACAGAGAGGAATCCCACATCAGGGCACCGTCCTGCAGGAGCAAAGGTTCTAGGTCCCATGCAGAGGACTGTCCTGCAGGAGCTCTGAGATCAGCAAGACCAGGATCCCATGGAGACATGCTGGTGTCCTGGATGGGTGGGACCATCGGTGAAATAAAAGCTTGATCCCACCCTGCCAACATGGTGTGTTGGTTAGGACCAGTGCTTGGCTGACAGAATAGGGGAGTCTGGGTGAGTGTGGGGGCATCAGTACTCAAGCTTCTGTGAGTCTAAACACATTCTAAAAATAATGGCGCTGAAATGATCAGTGTGACTGAAAAGGCAAAAGGGAGGAAGTAAGAGGGGAAAAGAGAGAGGGAAGGACAGAAGTGTGAGAGGTGGGAGAGGGGGGTGGGTGCCCCTCATCTTAGTGTTGGCTGCACATCTCATTGCATAACTTTCCTGAATGCTTGAATCATGTTTAGAGGTCAGAAAAGGTCAGAGGCTAAGGGTCATATGGTCCTCATAAAAATCAAGTCTTCTCCCAACATGGCCTCGGGGTGTGCCACTGAGAACACAGTGGCTGGAGCTGTAGGGTTAGTGTCGGGAAAAGAGATCAGGGAAACAAAACGGAAGGGAGAGCAGAGGGGGTCTGATAGATGCCTACCCGGTTGGCATTCCCTTCATAACACCCTGAGGCTGGGCTGTCACCTCAGCCTACAGGCCTCCCAGAAACGTAGCACAGGGAGAGGGTGGGGATGGTTCAGAACACGAGGCACACGCTTCTCCATCAGTTTTTAAGACACCAGGCTGGAGCCCAGCTTTGAGGCTGAGGCAGGAAGGTGTAAAGTTCAGTTCAGCCTGGGCAACGTAGTGAGATCCTGTCTCAAAATTAAAGGTAAAAAGAGGGTTCGGGATCTGCCCAGTGCAGAATATTTACCCAGCATACATGGGGAACTGGTATTGTTCCAGTACTGTAGAAGGTGAAAAGGGGACCAGAGCCAGCGGCTGACTTCTTCAAGAGTGGGTTCTTGCCATCCTACATTCTCTTTGTCAAGCAACTCTTTTTGGCCTCCTGGCCTGACCCTGGAAATGTGCTGACTCACAGCTGTGCCACCCCTGGAAGCTCGGCACTGGGAAGTGGCAAGTACCCCAGCCACATACTCCAGGATCCCATCTGAAGGGTGGGCAGCCAGCCCAAGTACACCTCGTGAAGAAGCTGCAGCCCCGCAAGGAGCCAGTGGGGCCCATCCTGTAGTCCTAGCCACATCCACACCACAGCACTTTCTCCCAGAGCTCAGAAATGCTCAAATCAGACCAAGGCCATGGATCAGGGCAGACTGGATGAGCCTCCGTGGCTTCCTGGGCAGAGGACCAGTCTGCCACTCCCGGCTTCAGAGCATTTCAGGAGCAGAGTCAGCAACCAGCAAAGCTCCCAGGTAGATGCAGAGCCCAGGAGGTCAGGCATTCTGCAGGGGATTGGCCCTTTCTCTAGCCCTGGCCTCCTGGCTGCAACCAAGCAGGAAGAGCCACAACTAGAGATCGGGGTTCAGGAGGAGAAGATGGATAACTGAGGCTGAGCCACCTCCCAGACAGCTGCTCTGGGACTCTTGAGGCTCCACTTTTCCCCATCTCTCCAATAGCTTGGGGAGGTGGTGTCCAGGAAGCAACCCTGACTGTTCCATTCTGGATTTGTCTGCAAATTATAATATGTCCCTGTGTTCATATATAATCCACACAATAATGTCTCTCTGTTTCTCTCTGTCTCTGTGTCTCTGTCTGTCTTTCTCTCACTTGTTCTCTCTCACACACAGATGACTCAGAGAGACAGACCCAAGTGCTCACCTTCTTGTCTTCTCATGTGCAGCACTTATGGGGTTCCCTGCAGAGACTCATCATTGCATTGGGTCCCAGGAGTAGGGCATCAGGGAGACACAAAAGATTGGCCCTGCTCATAGGCAGAGTGTCCTCTTTCTACAACCCTTCCAGTCCCATCAGCCACTGATATCAGGCCCCTGTTCTCCCCTCACCCTCTTCTATGATGACCACCAACAATATCAACACCAGTAATATGAACGCCAATATCAACAACACCCTCACTGTGAATATGATGCCAGAATAACAGATAACAATATTAGCAACAACATCAACGCCAATACCACCATCATGAACACTATCACCCCTAACAAAAACAATAACAATGTATAGCTAGTCTCAGTTGTCAGCCTGACACACCTAGGAAGAGGAACCCTCAGCTGAGGATTTGTTTCCATCAGACTGGCCTGTGGGCATGTCTGTGGGTCATTTTCTTGATTGCTAATTGATGTGAGAGGGTCCATCCCTAGGCTGGTGAGCCTGGGCTGTATAAGAAAGGTATCTGGGAACAAGCAGTATTCTTTGGTGGTTTCTGTTGCAGGTTTCTGCCTGGGGTTCCTGCTCTGACTTCTCTCAGTGATGAGCCATGACCTGGAAGGATAGGATGAAATGAACCCTTCCTCCTTCTGTTGCTTTTGGTCACAGCAACAGGAAAGCAAATTAGGAAAAATAACATTACCATCAAAACCCACACAACCAACACCAATATCAGGCAGCACACAGCCCTAACACTAATGCCAGCATCAGCATCAGCATTTCCACCACTGATAGTGCCAACACCACCCGTCACCATCACCATTCTAGAGAGGCCACACCCTGCTCTAACTTACTCCATACTGGGCAGAACAGTGGGTTTCAGGCTGGGCATTGTGTTCCATTTTTATAAGCAGCTTCCCCCTCGCCCCGTTTTGAAGATGGAGGATGACTTTGCCCTCGGGTGGGCATGAGAATACCACCATCTGCCTCATACCACCCACGTAGCACAGACTGACAAATGACTTATTCTGAGAGCAGAAAGGGCTGGACCCTATTTGTTTCTCCAGGCAAACTGAAACGGAACGGGTACATAAGTTTTTTAAAAATTATATTTTAAAACCATCCCAGACCTGTGGGGTGCTTCACCTGTGAGCAAAAGGAGCTCCAGGTGGATGAAGTCCTGGGTGACTTACATGTTGTTAACATGAGCGTGGCCATGGCAAGGACTTCAATGCTCCATCTCCACGGGAGTGGCCAAGACTCCTCTGGGTAAGACTCAAAGGGAGGGCAAAGCATTCCTCTGGAGTTCACCTGTGACTGTAGACCGTGTGTACAGAAAATGGCCACCATGGCTTTCTCCTGTGTGATTACGGCCTGAAGACTGCTTCCCTACAGAGACTGCTCTGAGGTGGAGACTCAGGGAACCAACAAGATCCAAAGACTGCTCCTGAGACGATCTAAACCTGCCTCCTCCATCCAGCTGTACGCCATAAACCCTTCCTCCTTGTTCAGCTGTCTGAAATAACCCTGCCTCCTGTCTGCTCAATTCTATATAATAAACACGCTGAGCTTCCGGGCTGCTGCGGTTTCTCCATCAGAGATTCCATTCCAACCAATCCCAGCTTTTCTGTGAGTCCATGTGTTTGCCTTTTCTTCATTCTCATGCCGCCCCTGGCCAAGCTGGTACCTCGAGCCATGAGGATGAAGCAAGATTTAAGAACCCATCACATAGCTCAAACCAAGGAGATGTAACTCCCTCACCCGAACTCCACGAATAAGTAGACACTCAGCCCTGAGATGGAGATGCCTCAACAGACCTGTGATCTGCGTACCCCAACTATGTTAGGAGCTGCCAGGCGGAGGACCCCTGGTTATCCCAGGGGGTCCAGTCCGTCTCGGGCAGCTACTGACACAGCACACACTGATCGTCACCTGCCTGGCTACCATTTACCCTCAGGGCCCTGCCCCTCATCGATCCACCCATTTGTTCACCTGGCCTCACCCCTGCAGCTCAGCTCTGACTCTGCAGCTTGACCATGGCCAGCCACCTGCAGCCTCTCCAGCTTCTTGGGTCCGTTTGTCCATTATCTTATCAAGACAGAGACGCTCACACCCCTGTCGGTTTCCCAGCTTTGGCTTCCCAGGCCTCTTGAAACCCTTGAGGCCCCTTGAGGCCCCTTGAAGCCTCTTGTCTCTTCAACCTCTGCAGCTGTCACACAACTTACATAAAGATGTATATGTATATAAATAAATAAATATAAATAGATAAATGATGGATAGATGATCAATTGATTGATAGAAGATGGATATATTTACTATTATTATTAATGTATAGTATGCAAGCTGGGAATTAACATAAGTAATTAAAATTAGAATAAAAGAGTATGTGTTTGCCTCAGCCAAGGCCATCAAGCCAAGCAGGGTTATCTAGAAAATTGTTAATCAGCAAATTCTGGCATTGTAGGAAGTCACCAGCCTGCTTGTCTGTGTTTTTGACATGGGCACACACCACAGTGGGCACCATTTGTGCAGCGCCTGGAATGCCCAGCCTATGTAACTGAAGCCTTCTCCTCTGCCAGGCAGAGGCATGACCTCTAGGCCACAGGGAGAAGCCCTCACCCTGGCTGAGAACCCTACCTAGACTCCACAAGGACTGAGTAGAGGGTCTGGGCATTGGTCCCCGGAGCCTGGGTCACCTGCCCCTTGCCACCCTCTCTCTTGTAGTCTGTGCTCCTGGTCTAAGTCTGGCACCTTGTCTGGCCTCAGCTTTCCTACATGCACTGAACAGATGGACTCATCTGTAGCCGTGGCTTTCACTCAAAAGGGACTTTGCTTCAGGGACCTTTCTGGTCTTTCCTCGGAGGGAGGGAGGCAGCTAATCCTAATTCTCCTGAGCTGTACAGGAAGCCCCACTGTTAAGAATGGGGGCCAAGTTCCCTAGGCTGAGGAGAAAAAAAATAACACAAAGATGTTGAAGCAGAATTCCCTGTCACAACCCCTAAAGGGGAAAAATTAAAAATCTTTTCTCTATTTTTCCCAGACCAGCCCCCAGATCACAAAATCTGTCACCCCTTAGGCCTGGGGCAAGGGGTTTTCATGAGTGACTGTGTTCCAGAGTGCAGACTCCACTTTCTGGCCATTGAACCATCCTCCCATGCTGTGGATCCCACCTTCTTTCTGTTTTTGTTTGTTTGTTGTTTGTTGTTGTTGTTTTTCTCCTACTGCTGCCCTCAGATGGGAGCTGGACGAACTCTGGCGTGGGTTGTAAGGACGTCTTTATAAAGGGTCACATGAGATTTCTTACCATGCTTGGAGCTGGGAGGGTGATGTATCGAGTTACTAATTCCCTTAATTGCATGTCTGGGCTAAAAACAGGCTCTCTTAGTTTTCCTAAGAAGTTACATTCTTAATGACATTAAAACATTGTGGTGAGTGAGGCAAAATGCTAACTGATGGATTTAGGGCCTGAATCAGTGTGCGGAGTGTTTACCTAAACTTGTTTACCCCTGCTGGGTCACTAGTCTCCAAGGTTTTGCCAAAACCCAGAGAGGAACACTGGTGTCAGATTCAGGACCTGGAGAGGGCTCAAGAATTTCTTTCGATTTTCGAGCCCCAGACTGAGTAGATGCTGCAATCATGCTGTAACCAAAGAAAGAATGCGTACACCGGGCTGCAAGCCGATTCATCACTCTGGATTTCTACAGAGAGCAGGCAGGGCAGAGATGCCATGAGGAGAGGAGGAAACCCTCTTGGGTTTGTGTCCTATGACTCTTTCCAATTCTGAAAGAAGCAAAAAACAGATAGAACTTTGAAAAGTCATCCTTAAGGTGCCAGGTTCAAAAGGGACACACTGCTTTGAAGCTTCCAGAATTCCCCCCCCTTCGGGAAGCCGGGAGCAGTATGTGGTCCAGATGTAGATCCTAAGGCCCCCAAACTCTGAGAAACTCACCCACTAGGACACAGCTTGGAGCAGAGACACCAGAATTCGATGTCCTTCAGGCTGAGGCCAGTAGATCTGACTTCAGCCAGTGTGCTCCCTGCCTGGGAATCTAAGGTGAGGTTGCAGGAGACAGTCTTCGGGAATAGAAACAGCAGCAGACCCTGACCCAGATGTCAAGGTCACTGTCATACACAGATCCCTGGCCCTGATAAACTGTCACAACGACTTCACCAGGCATCCTTCCTTTGGTGGTTCTGGTCCTCCATTCCTTGGCCCCTCTCTCAGCCCCACCGTAGAAGGAGCCATGGTTTCTGTGCTCATTTACCATTTTCATTGTAGACAATTGTGGCTGGAAAGATGGCTTAGTGGATAAAGTGTTTGTCTTGAAGATCCGAGTTCCATCCCCAGAACCTATATAAAAAAAGTCTGGCACGATGGTTTGTGCTTGTAACCCAAGCACTGAAGAGGTGGAGGCAGGAGGATTCCTGGGGACCAGTTGGCCTATCCTAATCAGTGAGATCCAGACTAGGGAGGCCTGTCTTTCAAAATGGTGGAAGGCCTAAATATAGAGGCAAGGGCCTTGGTCCTGCCTCAAAGTGATGTGTCAGACTTTGTTGACTCTCCAGGGAAGCCTTACCCTCTCTGAGGAGTAGGGGGTGGGGTGTTGGGGAAGCGGAAGGAGGGGAGAGAGTGGGACTGGTATGTAAAATGAAAAAAAATGGGTTTAAAAAAATGGTGGATGGCTCCTAAGGAGGACACCTCTGTTTGACCTCTGAATTCCACACGCACACACAGACATGCACACATATCACACACGTGCACAGACATCAAAACAGTGACACATATTCACACACATACAAATAATCTAAAATAATAAAATAGACAATGCATTGTCAAAACCGCAATACTTCAGACCCAACTCCACATACATTTGGGTATTATTGTTTTTGGCACATGATCCTACCATAAAGCCCTGACTGACTTGGTACTCACTGTGTAGCCCAGGCTAGCCTTGAGTTTATGTCAATTCTCCTGCCTCAGCTTCCCAAATGATGATATTACAGGTATGGGCCACCACATCCAGTTTGACTTCATATGTGTTTTACTCCGAAAAAGAAAAGAAAAAGGAAAAGAAAAACCCTATGAAGCAGTGCTGAACTCTAGCAAATGCCACAACACAGGTAGGCGGAGGGGCCTGGTGTCCATGACTCACTGAAAAGCACACTCAAAGTTAGAGTTATTGATGGACAGAAGGGGAGATGGAGGGTCAGATGGGTGGCGAACCAGGCAGGCAACCTTTCAAAGTCACAAATAAATGGCAGGTACCTGAGTGTTCCTATACAGATCTTCACAAACCTTAATTACAATTATTTATTTATTTGCTTGCTTGCCTGCTTGTTGGGGTGTGCCATGGCACACACATGGAGGTTATGGAGCAATTTAAAGGTGAGATAAGGTCCGGGGTTTGAACTCAACTCATGAGGCTTGGCAGCAAGCGGATAGGCCCTCACGGGCAGCTCCTGAAACTTTCTGCACGTTATGAATTTTCCAACTTTCCAAAATGGAGATTGCAGACCCTTTATACAGATCTAAAAGCTACATGTCCACTCACTAGACTTCACAGCCTTGCAACTTCCTCCATGCCAGTGCCCCATCCACCCACCTTCTAAGACTCCTCCATTAGGCTGCAGCCCAAGCACGTGCTCTTCAGTGACGACAATGAGAACTAAGAATCGCTTAGCGCTTGCTCTGTGTCACCTGCCGTCCTAAATGCTTAGCTGGCACGCTGACTTGGAAAACACTTCCATAATCTACAGGCCTGCACATGTATCCTCTGCAGGATGGTGAAGTTGTTAGCTCCGATTCATAGATGCTGAAGGTGGGGCTCGGAGAGAGCGATTAGGTAGTTTGTCCAGTGTTACTCAGGGTGGGCGACACAGCTCAGAGGACTCTGGGGACTATGGTGGGGGTGCTGCACCTGCCTTGTGGGACTCAGGCATATGTGTTTGGAAGTATCTCTCAGGTTTCCTCATCCTTTTCATGGTGCACGCTTTCTCAGCTCATGCCCCTGGGAACAAGCCCGCTCTAGACTCTCACCACCAAAACCCACTCTGATGTAAGTGACAGCCCCACAGGCTTCTGAGAATCAGGAGAGCACCACTGATAGACCCCTCAGAGAAAGGGGGGTGGTGTTCGAGATTGGTCAAACAGGCTTCTCATGTTCAGAATATTTTCTGAGTGAACTATGGATTAGAACTGGATTCCTGAGGTTATCCACACCTCTAGGGTTCTCAGTGAGGGTGGATTGGAGAACAGCCACCAAAATCTTACAGGAAAGAGACCAGAAGAGATAGAGAGGATGCTGGGTAAAGAAGTCACTTGAATCTCATTAGCCTCAAAGGCTATTGAGGCATTTCCCCAAAGGCCTAGAAAGGGATGATGCTGAAGGTGGGGAGGGGATTGTGGGGCATAATGTGCCTAAGTGTGTGTGTTTGCAAAACTGTGTGTGCATGTGTGTGTTTGAATGTTCTCAGATGTGTGTGAATATGTCTAAGGGTGTGCTTTTGCATGCACATGTGCATGTGCCTCTGTGTGTGTGTGTGTACATGTGTATGTGCATGTATGCATGTGTGTGAATGTTCTCATAAGTGTGTATATGTGCATGTATGCATGTGCCTGTGAATGTCCTCATAAGTGTGTGAGTGCATGTATGCATGTGTGTGAATGTTCTCATAAGTGTGTGTGTATGTGCACTTGAGCATCTAGATTTAGACTCATAACATCTAGAAGAGAGCAAACACTGAAGACACAATTTACAACCTGTGTGTAGATTGTGCCAAGACCCTGTGATAAGGGGGAGCTCCTGGCCCTACAGTCTGGGCTCAGAGAGAAGACAGAGGGGTATCCAGGCTGGCAGCCCCCTTCCTGATGCCCGCTGTGTCATTTGCAGGTCTTTACAGAGACAGCAGCTCAGCTAAGCATTTTCTGACTCACCACAGTGGAACTGAGGGCTGTAAACCTTCCAGGGAAACCTGCCTTCCTCGGGAGCCACCAGGGTTGGGGGACATTTAGGCGAGTTCTCAGCCCTCCTCCTCAGGGATGATGATTGGGCAGAGCTAGAAAGAGCTAGTCTGGTTTGGGGGTGAGGGTGCGCACGTGTGTGCTGTGAGTGTGTGGGCGTGTGTTGTGTGTATGTGTGTTGAAATTACAAACTTCCCCGGGCTAACGTGATATGCAGGGCAGGCCTGCCCGCCGCCGTGGGTGGTCTTCCTTGAGCCCTCTGGAGGGGGATCGGATGGAGCGGGACATGAGTTTAGCAACATTTCCAATGGGGTAATGACAGCCGTAATGATGGCTGTCCCGCTTGGGAAGAGGAAATCAAAAAAGCCTACACAGCGACAAAAATAAACAAGCATGTAACGTCGGCCCAAGGAGGCCGGCCTGTTCTGAACTTGGAGAACATCAAAGCAGGGCTGGTTATCGGACATCCCAGGCTCCAGGCTCCACTGCGTCCTGCCCCTCACTTTTATCAGTCTTGTGGATGTGCCCAGAAACTCACAGCAGCACAGCTGTGGCTGCCCTGCAAGGGTTCTGTTTCTGGGGACGCTCAGACTGCAGCAGATAGGAGAAAGGGCTTAGGATGACCTGCAATGTTACAGGGACAATGGAGTCACCTACACATAGATTCCAAATTCTGAATCACGGAAAGCAGGCTAAGTTTGGAAAGCATCCAGGATGGAGCATCACAGCTGGGATGGGACATGCATCCTCCAGCTCACATTTGGGAAGGGACACATATCCTCAGCAGTTTGTCCTGGTATGGGCTGCATGGCCCTGAGCCAGGGGCCTCCCCTCCTGTTCAGATGGGGTGAATTACACCCAGCATTCAGGCAGTCCATGTGTGCCCAACATACACCATGACCAGACATGGCATGGGGTTCCAGGAAAAAGGTGAAGAAATCTGCTCCCCACCCCCACCAAAATAGAACCAGAGAGATGGCTCAGAAGTTAGAACACATACCGCTCTACTGCAGGAGCCAAGTTTGATCCTCAGCACTTACGTCAGGGGGCTCACCCTTGCCTCTAACTCCGCCTCTGACCTCCAGGGACAGCACACACATGAGGCACAGATAACATAGACACAGACTTTTAGTCTGCACGACTAAAAGTAAAGCCCATCAAATACTGAAGAAATCAGATTTTTCAAAACTGCTCATGATCCTTAGCCATCAGGAAAGTGTAGATTAAAACTTCATTGAGATTCCCTCTCCCTCAAGTCAGAATGGAGATCAGTAAGAAAACAAATGGTGGAGGGGAGACGAGGAAGCAGAACCTTGTCCTCTGCTGAAGGGAATGTGACTGTCCAGCCTGGAGATGGGTCAGCCTAGACGCCCATTGGCAGATGAGTGGAGGGAGAAAATGTGGTACGGGTTCCCTAAGGAGTCTTGCTCAGGTGCAAAGGAGGAAATGATGTTACCTGCAGGGAAATGGACAACACTGGGAATCCACACTTTCAACAGAGTGAGCCAGACTCAGGAAGGAGAGACCATGGGTTTTCTCACACATAAAATTTAGAGGTGGAATTAGGAGGACCATGGAAGGAAAGGAGAGAGACGGAGGAAGGGGAGGAGGGAACAAAAGAGGGAAAGAAAGGTCGACACCTGGGTCTGGAGAGATGACTCAGTGGTTAAGAGGACCCAGGTTCAGTTCCCAGCATCCATGTGGTGGGTCACAGCTTCAGAGGATTTGATGCCCTCTTCTGGTTTCCCTGGGTGCTGCACCCAAGTCACACATCCAAGCAAGCAGACATTCTTTAAAGAGAGACAAATACCACTTGACCTCTCTCATACAGTATATTATTATGATGATGATGATAGATGATAGGTAGATAGATAGATAGATAGATAGATAGATAGATAGATA
>LOEQ01000003.1:222516-233494 GCA_001685075.1 Bramus lutescens
GATAGATAGATAGATAGATAGATAGAGATAGACAGACAGACAGACAGACAGACATTATTTTAGGGGCGAGGAGGATTTGGGGCAAGGAAGAAAAAAATAAGAAATAAAAGAGACCAAGGAGATGATAGGTATCCAAGCATAAAAATTTCATAGTAAGTGACTCTTTTGTATACTAACAAAATTAATAAAAATTTAAACAAACCAGGCAGAGGCAGGTGTGTGTCCCTGTGGTGATTGATGACTGTGACTGTTGACAGTGGTAGACACAGAAGCCTACACATCAAACGTGGTAAGAAAAAAATAAAGACCTTAAGGGCTGTTTGTGTGCTGTCACGACACTGATAACTTGCTGTGATGCAGAACTAGGTTTGGGGCCATCAGGGAGAGTGGCAGGACACATCACAAAAACATCACACCCCTCTCGGGTCCTTCTCATACTGTAGATCCAGCTGAAAGGAAAACCAACTAGCAGGACTCAGCCCTACTGGGCTCAGGTCCTGGCAGAAATGTCTACACTGGCATCTGAAACAGCAGCATTGGATGCAAAGGTGCACATAGAGGAGACCACTGTGGCCATTTCCAGGGATGCCATATGTCCAACCCAACCCTAGCAGCCATTTGAAGCCCAGTGTGGCCAACTGTGTCCCCTTGGATGCTCTAGAGACATCCATCAGCCTCCAGGTATCCCAGGTGTCTCTTGGCTTGTGGCCACATCCCTCCGTGTTCATGTTTCCATTGCCACACAGTTTTTCCTGTTTCTGTGCCCTCTTCCCTCCTCTCCTAGGACACTAGTCAGTGTCCTTAATCTTGGATGGTTTCATCAAGGTCCTAAACCAGGCAGAGGGTGGTGGTGTATATCTTTAGTCCTAGCACTTGGGACACAGAGGATCTCTGTGAGTTCAGGCCAGCCTGGTCTACATAGTGTGTTCCAGGCAAACCAAGGCAACATAGTGATTCCTTGTCTAAATAACAACAACAACAATAACAATGATACAATTAATAAACCATCTCTGCAAGAACCTTTTTCTCATAAGTACATCTCCAGGTCACAAGGTTGGATGCGAATGTGTCTGTGTTGTGAGGGCATTTCCAGAGAGCTTTAACTGAGTGAGCAAGACCCACTCTTGATGTGGGATTCCCCTCTGTATGCTGTGAATACCATTGGTTAATAAAGACATTGTCTTGGGCCTATGCATGAAATAGAATAGAATAGTAGGTGGGGAAAACTAAACTGAATGCTGGGAGAAAAGAGGCGGAATCAGGGAGAAGCCAGGAAGCCGCCTCTGGAGACAGGCATGCTGAAACTTTGCTGCTCGGCCACAACCTCGTAGTGAAGAACAGATTAACGGAGATGGGTTAAATTAAGATGTAAGACTTAGCCAATAAGAAACTAGAGCTAATGGGCCAAGCAGTGATTTAATTAATACAGTTTCTGTGCGGTTATTTCGGGGCTGAGCAGTCAGGAACCAACAAGCGGCCTCCTTTCAACACACTCTAACTGCAGGCAGCACCACTGCCTGGGCTGGGGTCCTGGACCAAATAAAAATGAGAAGGTGAGATGAGCACCAGCGTTCATCTCTCTGCTTCCTGGCTGTGCCTGCAGTGTGACCAGCTGCCTCATGCTCCTGCTGCCACGTCCACCCTGTCATGATGGACTGCACCCTTGATCTGAGAGCCAGTTAAACCCTTCCTTCCTTAGATGCTCTTGTCAGGCTTTGGTCACAGCAACAAGAAAATAGCGAACACAGGTGCCGTTAGCCCACTTCATGGATGAGGAAATAGGCTACACAGAAACTGATCAGGTAAGCTGTAAGGCTGGGATTTGAACACAGTCCAAGGATCCAGAGTGGAGACTTGGCCCACTCAAGGAAAACCAGAACTCCATGGTGAACAGCTACAAACAGGGGTACTCGGGTGTGCAGATACAATGCCAGAAGGGGATTTCCTACACCCCTCTCTCCAAATACTGGTGCCTTCTCAGGACTCTCTGACCTGAGACACAGTCACCAAAACCCAGTTGTGGCATTCTTGGCCTCCACGCTCTGAGCTTGCTGCCTGACCTGATGAGACGTCTCTGTGCCCAGGCTCAGCTGTGCAGGTTGGCAGGTCTTCAAGCTGACACACACAGATGTCTCTGATACACCTATCCCAAGGCAGATTGACTCTGTAGGTCTGGGGCTCCCAGGGAACCTGGTATAGCTGCTAAAGGGACCTCATGTCCAAGAGGCAAAGGGTTGGGACTCAGTTTTCCACCTTGGCTGCTTCTTAGATCCTCTAAGTTGACACAGAAAGAAACAAAAACACAAGATAATCCATTGTTACTCAGATGTGGAATCTGAATGACCAACGGGACCCAGATATCAACATTTGAGGAACAATTCCCGCCATCCTCTCCACTTCCAAACACTCTATGTCTTAGGTTTGCACCTATGAGCTAAGGACAGATGTCAGGAGTGGGCAGGGCAGCTGGGAGGATGAACAATATTCTTCAACACTCCTGTGCACAATGGGTCTGTGAGTGTTACCTGCTCTATTACTAGGTAATAACACTTATCACTGTCTTCTTCTTCTTCTTCTTCTTCTTCTTCTTCTTCTTCTTCTTCTTCTTCTTCTTCTTCTTCTTCTTCTTCTTCTTCTTCTTCGTCTTCTTCGTCTTCTTCTTCTTCTTCTTCGTCTTCGTCTTCGTCTTCATCTTTGTCTTCTCTTCCCTTCTTCCTCCTCCTCTTTTTCTTCTTCTTCTTTCTCTTCTTCTTTCTCTTTTTCTTGTTTTTCAAGGCAGGGTTTCTCTGTGTAGCCTTGGCTTTCCTGGACTCACTCTGTAGACCAGGCCAGCCTCAACCTCAGAGATCCACTTGCCTCTGCCTCCCAAGTACTGGGATTAAAGGCATGTTCCACCGCTACCCAGTTTATGGCTGTCTCCTTAAAGGAAAGGACTCAGTAGAGAGACAGAGATGTGAACATCTAAGGAAGATCTCAGGCAGCAAAGCAAAGAGAAATTGGAGCAGGCTGACCTAAGGACAGAATCAGCCAGTGAGTCCTGCATTGTGAAATTTGATAAAGATTTATGAGGTGTCTGGCACATTCATGGGGTGACAAGCCCCCCCTCATCGTGGTGGATGGAATTTTCACTGTAGGACATTTCTTCCCATTATCCTCTAAGGAAGCCCACAGGGGTCAGGACCACAATGGGGGTCTTTTGAGGCTACAATTACCTTGTTATCCCCCACATGGGGTAACCGGGAAAGTGTCCGTGCCTCTCTTCCAACATCATAGGAACTACCATTCTGCAGCTTCAAGAATGGTTACTCATGAAGTTTTTAACCATCCTAAGACACAGTCACCAAGCTTCAACTGGGGTGTCCTTGGCTTGCTCCCTAAGAGGGAGCCACAGCTGCTGAAGACCGTGGCAGTTCCTCTGCTCTCTCACATCTACCACCTGGTCCTGAGACCACGTACCACCATGTGCGAGACCCTACAAGTGTCCTTCAGTGAATAAAGAAGGCTTGGGGGTGTGATTGGATAGCAGTTTCTGAGGCTGTTTGTATTCCAGCTTCTTCTTACTGCCCATTGGCCTTCTTGCTAACACCAGGGACTGGAAGAATCTTATACTTTTCCCATACTTATTGATTGGTTGATTAATTTCTGTGTATGCAGCACCCTTTTGAGAGCCACAGGACAGCTAACAAGGAGTTGTTTCTCTCCTTCTACCATGTGGGTGCTGGGAATTGAACTCATGACCACAGGTTTATTAGCAAGCACCTTTTCCCACTGAGCCATCTCACTGGCCCAATTCTGCTTTTTTGTTGTTGTTTCTTTTTAAAACACGATTGTTAGGTGATTTTAAATGACATGTACATCTTGATTTATGCTTTCTTGGGGCAGTCCCACCACGTCCATACAATAATTCACACCTTCTCAGAGTTGGGACATTTGCCCTCTTTGATCTCTCAGCAGCCTGGTCAGCTGATGCATTCTCATCTGCATTGCCGGAGTGAACTGCTAGGAGCTACACAGACAGCACCCACCACTGCAGCTGGCTGGGAACNNCAGCCTGGACCAGACCTCTGGCTGGGTCAGCAGCGCCTTGTGGTCATCGTCCTCAGAGCCATCTGCCTGGACTCCCCGCCCAGGCTCCCTGCATTCCAGCCCAGGCTGCCAGGCTTTGAAGTGTGAGGGCTCTGGAGTCGCCCAGGAGCCTGGACTCCAGGGGCCATCTGGCTCTGATCCCGTAAGCCCCAGGGAGCTGGCAGGATAGCTGGGGAGGGGGACAGCTTCCCCCACCATCCACAGCCTTCTTCCTGCCCTCACTCTTCCTTATGTCCCTTCTTCTAGCCCTGATTTCTCTGACACGCCACTCTGAAGCCCTCCCTGCCTTTCAGCCCCCACCCTAGACCCCCTTCTCTGTTGCCCAAGAAGGGTGGGGCCCAAGGAGGGGCTGCCATGCTGCTCTGGCAAGCTCTGTTCCCATTAGGATGACTGTTGACAGGAACATGTCACATAGGAAGATGGATGCTGGCTTTGTCCCATAAGTCCTGAGACCTCGGAGCCAGAGGTGGCCCTGAAAGGCCTTTTCTCGGTAAATTACGACGTTTATTTAGCCCTTGAAAGGTTGTATACACAGCCCGCCTGTCCCCGATGAGGTGGCCACAGCCACTCCCTCCTGGACAGCTTGGGATGCGGGTGGGGCAGTCCAGATGCGCTTGCCCTCCAGAGAGGTGCTTCAGGCCAGCCTGGTTCCAATGCCTCACTTTGGGCATTTCCTCAGGAGCCCAGAACTCATTATTCTTGCTCTCTTTATTCAACTGGGGGTCAGTAGTGCACTGTAACTTTGCCACAGCACCAAGAGCCCCCAAGGCAGAGCCTCTGCAGCATCCCACGCGGGTTCCTGGAAGGACCTCAAAGGTGTTCTTCCACGGGTGCCCACCATGTACTAAGTCCTTCAGCTAGGACTCAGCAGCCTCACTTTCAAGACAGGAAACTGAGGCTGGGAGAGAGACATAGGGCCTCAGGGGAAGGATGGCATCTGAACTTGAAGGGACTGCCATTTCTTGGGGACGGTGACTGCACAGCTTCTCTAGGGACCTTGCTGACCATCCTTCATTAAGATTGTCACCCAGAAACAGGGTGGCAGGGTGTATTCTTCTGACTGTAAGCCTAAGCAGATGGCCTGGGCCCCTCCTTCTCTCCTGTTACAGGAGTGGGAGTGGGGAACCGCAGTTACTGGGAACCAGGCTACCTGTCCCCTACTAAAAACCCAGCGCAAACTTGGGTCCAGCATCTCACCAAATCTCTGAACCACAGGCGAAATTCAACAAAACCATGTGCATAATTGTCCCAAGTGTTAGCACTGCCCACAACTGCCAAAGCTGCCCATCTGCGGTGGACAGAGAGCATGCGATCTGTATGTCACATGGAGCAGGAAGGAGGAGGAACTGATTGTCACCCAAGTGAACCTGTAAAGGCTGTGGGAAGTGAGGGAAGCCACACACTGAATAACTCCATTTACATAAGATGTCCAGAGCAGGCAAATCCATAGAGCAGAGAAAGTAAAGTGGTTTCCAAGGCTGAAGGGAAGGTGGGAGGATGAAAAATGGTGGTTGTTGGGTCCCAGGTATCTTTTGGGAGCTAACAGAGTTCTGTAAATAGATAGGAGGCCAAGGTTAGGGACCATCAGGACATGGAATGTCATAGTGCTATGCCCTTAACGATGGTTACTCTGACAGCATGTCCCTATTTCTCGCCAGTTAGAAAACTATTCACTATTAAGCTCCCCCTCCCAGCAGGAAATGGGCACCAGGGCCATGGTCGGCTGAATTAACAGCACTGGTTGCATTTCCTACGAGACACAAGGATACAAGGGTGCAGCTCCAACCACCGACAACCCCTGGTGCCCGGTGCCCCACTTTCTGTGTCACTATTACCAGGCTCAGATACTTTTGACTAAAACGCAAAAGGATCAGGCTCCCAACACTCATGGCCACAAAAGCAGAGTAGCCATTCCCCAAGGCCCAGAGCTCGGCTTAGGTCAAGCCTCTTGTCAATACACCCAGGGATTTGCAAGTCTTCTTCCAGCCATCTCTGAAGGCCTCCTTCCCTGCCCCTGCTCCCCACCAGGCCTTTCCAACAGGTACAAGAAGAAGGGACATAGGCAAAGTCCAACTCAAGCCCTATAAAGGGAGCTGTTGAACCCCTCAAGGAATGAATACCCGTTTCTTGTTAACGTAGTGAGCACTGCTTCCGGGTCCCCCAAAGGGGCAAGATGGAGGTACTAAGACATGAGATCAATTATTTCCAAACCAAACTGGTGAATGGAATTCCCTGGTCCATCAACTGGCCAAAAAATAAGTGGTTAAGAATCATAATGCCCAGTGTTGGTGAAGTCACAGAGCAAAGAGTGTTTTCAGATTTTGCTCACAGACTACCAAATTTACAGTCTCTCTGAGGCTTAATTTGGTGGTGTGTGCCAGGAGCTCCCAAAGGATCCACTCCCTGTGATCTGAGAACTGCTCCAGCTAGGATTTATGGAGGGAAGCAGAGGCAGGTCCACAGAGATGTATGTGTAAGGGTCTATGCGGGAGGCTGTGCTATTGAGGTCGATACAGGAACCGGCTAAGTGTGTGGCCATGTGAGATAGTCTGCCCAGCAGTAAAACCAACGGCCAGCAGACACTGAAACTCAGCTTGGCCCAAGGCAGAGTCTCCTGCCCTCTCTGGACTTTGCCTTCTTTATTTACACCGCAGGACTGGATTTTCAGTTTTAAAATGTATTCTTGAACAATGTTTCTGAAAATGAAAATGGCTGATGAGAAAATACATGCCTGTAGTCTGGGTCTTAGGGATTGAAGCAGGAGGATAGTCATGAGTTTGAGGCCAGCCTGAGATACATAGTGAGTTCATGGATAGCCTGGAATGTATAACAAGAGCATTTCAAAAAGCAACAGAAAAATCATTTTTTTAAAAAAAAAGTTTGCCTTTTGATTATTATTAGGAGGGTGTGACACACAGCATGACTTGTATGGTGATAACTATGTGGAATCATTTCTCTGTATCCATCTTTAGGGGGGGTCCCAGAGATCAAACGGGCATCATCAGGCTTGCACGGCAAGGGCTTTACCCCCTGACCCATCTCACCATCCTCCCTCCCCCAGATAATGAGCTCTGGATTGCTCTGTCCTTTCTTAAGCTTGAAGGAGGGAGAACAGTTTATGCACTCTGGAACTGGAAAGTGGTTTGCTTCCCATCCTCGGGAGAGAAGCAGCCCAGGGCTCCAAGCTCAATTTCTGCTGGACCAGGCTGGCTGCAGCCCTGCCAGGACCACTTCATAGGAAGCTCTAACATTGGCTTACTGTCCATCTCTAGGCAGCATGCCCCTCGCACTCTCTCTGTGCCTCAGTTTCTCCAGATGTAAGGCACTTCCTGATCAGAATTTCTGAGAGTCTATTATCCCAGGTCCGTCAAAATTGTCAAAGTTTTGCCATTCCTGCTCACTTATCTTCACACCTAAAAAGGTTTTCATTAGATTTATTTGTTTTATTTTATATGTGAGTGCTTTGTTGGCATGTATGTGTACCACATGCATGCTTGGTGCCCAGGGAGGTCAGAAGAGGGCATCAGAGATGCCCTGGAACTGGAGTTGTTAAGGATGGATATGAACCACCATGTGGATGCTGGAAATCAAACTCTGGTCCTCTGCAAACACAAATGCTTTCTTAATCACTGAGCCATCTCGTTTTCTTTTTTAAATCACTTCACTTTAATTTTAAACCAATATTTAAAAACCTTCCATGGTCTTGCAAGTAAGAAAGAAACAAATAACAACATAACTATGCATTCAACGAAAATGAAAGCAGAACAGTTATTGGTTTTTTTTACTTGTTTTTCTAGTTTTGTTGTTACTGTTGCTATTGTTGCTGTTTTTGTTTTGTTTTGTTTTTTGAAACAGAGTCTAGTGTAACTAAAGCTGACCTTAACATCTCTGTGGAACTGAGGCTGACCTAGGACATTTGGTCCTCCTACCTCTACCTGGGATTAGTGGGGTACACCACCAGGCCCATTTTATGCTGCGGATCAACCCAGGACTTTACGAATGATCAGATGAGTGGCTCTATAAACTGGCTTCAGTGCCCAGTCTAATGTTGCTGAATTCTCATGACAGGGCCACCTGGTGGACTTGGCCTCCAGACACCTCACAAGAGGGACTGAGACACAGTTGTTCTGAAAAGGGCATTTGTCTTTGATTTAAAAAAGAAGCTACCAGGCCACGGGGACGTCATAGGCAGTTCCCCTACAGTCCAGTGGCAGGCCGTCCATGCAGAGGGTTTTCCTTGTGCCCCCTGAGTCCTCAGCTTCCTGGACTGAGGCTGCCATGGTTTTCATTAGTTCACAGAACAAAGGAGGGTGCGAAGTTGTTTGTTATTTCACGTCAGCAGAATTAGTGGCGGCTTTACGCTTGGTGCTCAGTAGTGTTCCCCACTCCAGAAACCTGGCCTCCGCCAAGCCATGCAAATTGCTCTCAAATCTCTTATTAGGGAGGCTCTTAACTGTTGAAAGATCACAGGCCACCAAGGGGCCAGAGAAACCACAGAGACTCTGAAAGCAGGACAGAATGCGGGCTCAGAGCTGGCTTCCCCTGGTACCCAGGGCTGAAAGGGCAATTTCCCAGGAACACTAGGCCTGAGCTCCACCCACAGCCCCACCCTGCACGTGGGGAGCACCAGGCACATGGTACAGATTCCTAAATAAATGGCCCAGAAAGGTTATGCGGCTCTGTAAGAAAACACCCTCACTCCTTCGTCTCAAAAGGCTGAGCGGGGTTGCCGACAGAGCTTTTGCCTAGTGTGTGTGATGCCCTGGGAAAGCCTCAGCACAACAAGAATAAATGCATAAAATGCAGATAAGTAAAGCTCACTAAAAACTCCTGCATTGGCATTGTGGGTACATGAGCCCAGTCGACAAAACTGCAGCCTCACAGAGCATGCTCTCAACAGTGCATCTGTATCAGGCACTGCTGCGTGAGGCGCAGGCGGCAGAAGAAGCAAGCATTTTTTCAGCATGAAACGGGTGGATGCTGTCAGCATCCTGGTGAGGACTTTGTGCTGTAGCTATGAGAAATGTCACCAAGGCAAATTATGTCAGAGGATTTCCCTGTGTTATTTCTCAAAACTGCATGGGGATCAGTAATGATGTCATAATCATTTTTAGAAAAACACAACTATATTTTGCAGAAGCAAAAATAAGAATATGTAATAGTAACAGCAACTCCATCTCACTGAGAGGTAGGGAGCCAAATGATCAGGGCTGAGTCACACCACTCAGGGTACACTACGCAGCTCTACCAGGACGGACCACCAATAAATGACGCTGCCACTAGAGCCTTGGCATTGTATCTGAAGCCTGATGATGTCACAGTTCTGTTATTTAACTCTTTGTTGTCGGTCTTACAGCTGCAGGAAGTTTTAGACAGCTGTGGGCTGGGCATCCAGGAGTAAGTCACTTAACCCTCTTGGTCACCCTTCTGAGGGGAGGAGACCCAGAAGGTGTCTGAGGGACAAAGAGGATGTCACGATCTCCCGCACACCACCATCCCTGAGCGATGAGGCAGGTGGGGAGCCACATTTAGACCTTGGCTCTACAGAGTCCACCCCAACTGAAGCAAACCACAGAGGCATCTGTCCCGCAGCCACTCTGAGACTACAAGGTCCTATGTAGATCTTCTGGCCTCTCTGAGAGAAGCCTTTAGGCCTTCCAGGATCAGAGGTGTAGAACTCCCCTCCTCCCTACACCTGCTCAGCCTCTCCCTGCCCCAAGCCTCTGTCCCTGCAAAGGCTGACTTGGCATTTCCAGCTTATATCTTTTCATCCCTGAGAACACAGGTCCCCCACTTCAGGGGGCCACAGTACAGAGCCTGGGGCACAGAGGGAAGGACAGCCACACAGTTGGGTGACTGTGGTGTGAGCCAACTGATGGTAGAGGAGCCTTGGGCCTCAGGAAGGACAAGAGGCTTCAAAACTAAAGCAATGATCTGTAGCTCTGACTACCCCGCCCAAGAAGCCATTTCTACCCTGCGCCACAGTCTTGTCCGCCCCTGCAGAGCACAGAAGCCCCATAAGCTGAAGATGGGTTCTGGGGCTTTTCTAGCTGTATGTCTTGGCACAGGTCATCTGGGCCTCACTAACGCCATCTGTAAAATGGGCACAAAATAATGTCTGGTCACTGGAAAATACTCAAAACTGTGACCCTCCAGCACAGCCCTGTTCAGTAGCTGCTGCATGCCTGACCAATCCTGCTAAGGATGTGATTTGTAGGAAATGGCATGGTACAGGCTAGTCATGGTCACAGGGGGTTCTGGACAACAAAGACCCAGGGCTGGAGAGGGGCACAGAGGGTCCCTTCTGCCATGGCCACTGAAGGCGGTAGAGCAGAGCAGGCACCTTGGACAGACAGCCCTCACTGGAAGGTTCATCCTATTTTCCCAAGGGTCAAATGCCGACTACTGTGTCCCATGCCCAGAATGAAGAAGTGGGCATTCTGGTCACTACTGGCTGTGCCACTAGGCCAAGACAAGCCCAGGCCAGACAGGCATCTTGAGAGGGGAGGAGCCACAACCTTAGCGAGCTGGCTGAAGCTGTAGGATAAGTAAAAGCTTGAGTTGCGAGGTCCTGGCTCCAGGCTGTGTCTCTCTACGTTCCCTCATTCCCTCGGCCACATCTGGTTGCTGGAGGGCGTGGGGGCATGGAAGCTGTCAAGGTCTTCAGACTTCCTGGAGCATGGGCCACAGGCAGACCCTCAGCTGTGAAAGTTGTCCACGTTGTAGGGATGACAGGGATGAGAGGCCCAGCAGGGTCAGGGCTCTACAGAGGCAGCTGAGACACAGCAGACTCCTGGGGAGGTGAGACGCCAAATGGTGCTGGGGTGGAGATCACAGAATCCCATCTTCCTTGAAGCCCCCCCCCCTTTCTTCTCCTCATACTATCTAGAGA
>LOEQ01000003.1:287204-297687 GCA_001685075.1 Bramus lutescens
ACCTACCCATCCATCTGTCCACCTACCCATCCATCTGTCCACCTACCCATCCATCTCTCCACCTACCCACCCATCTGTCCATATACGTATTCATTTATCTACCTATCCAGCCATTCTCCAATATCCCCATCCATCTATCCATCCATCCATCCATCCATCCATCCTTCCTTCCTTCCTTCCTTCCACCCATCTACCCACCTACCCATCTATTCATCTACTTGCCTACCTATCATTCATCCATCATCTACTCATCCGTCCATTCATCTATGTCCCCATCCATCATCTATCCTTCTACCTATCCATTTGGCAAGTAATACAACCATCCATTCATTCACCTGCCCATTCATTCATTCACCCATTCATCCACCAGTTTTCCATCCATCGACACATATTCTCCTTTATCCATTTCTGTCCATCCATTCATCAGTTTGCTCAGCTATGCACTCAGCTTCCTGTACATTAATTTGTCTGTCCAGCCATCCATCTGTCCTTGCACACACCCATTCATCGATCCACCCATCCACCCATCCATTCATCCGTATACACATCTCTCTATTCATCTCTCTACTCAACCAGCTGCTTATCTACTTGGTCATCCATTCACTCCTCTGTCCATCTACTTGTACATCCATCCATCTACCCTTCCTCCCAGCTCACTGGTCTTCTGTCTGAGGAGCTTTGCCTAGTTGTTACAGGGACCAGCACCAGGAAAACCATTCACTTCCTGACATAAAACTAACCCAGAGCAGGGCCAAGCCCAGAGAAGAGAAAAGGGCCTGCTCTTGGTATGTCATTCAAGTACCTGGAGCCAGTCAGGCCTGGGTTCCCAGGGGAGATACACTCTGAAATCATAAGTCAATTTAGTCTTTTATAAAACCTAAATGGGAAGTGAGAATAGGGTCAAAGTATTAAAGATGTATAATTTCCAGTTGCAGGATTTCAAACATGTAGATTTAACTCTTTGTGCCTCTTGAGTTAAAATTTTACTGATCTTTTATAATGGAGACCCAGTCCTTTTATGATTGGACCAAAATGAATCACATTTAGAAGAAAGAACTAAAAACACGAATAACGTGGATCTCAAAGCCAGCAAGGGGAATGAGCTGGACTGACTTTACAGAACCAAGGTGCAGGCTGTTCCTGGGGAGCACACTAAATCGCTGGGGATTCTCCTTGGGGATTCTGTCAGTGAGATTTTATCTAAAATGGAAGAGCCAGAAATTTTCTCAATAGGACTATGAAGAAAATAGATTGCTAAGTCCAAGTGAAGCTGAAAGATGTGAACAGATACAGCCGCCCACACACATACACACACACGTACATACACATGTACACACACATACACATCACATACACATATACGCACATCACATGCACACACATAGACACACATACACATCACATATATACACATGCATGCACACATACATACACATCACATACATATCACATACACACACATATGCACACATATACACATACTTCAATGATGATGATCAGTTTTCCAAGGGTAGAGACTTCTGACCTAGATGGAAAAGTGTTTGGGGAGCCCAGAAATCCCTGAATAAATATGTAAAGAGCAGATGAAGTCCTGAATAGATTGCAGACACTCAGCAGGCAATGGAAGTCCTCTACACCCATACCCATACAGACAGTACTAATCAATTGCTGTAGGGCATCTACCAAGCTCAGATAGACATCACTAACTGATTGTTGTACTCCTCCTATGCAGGAAATGCAGACAACACTAATCAATTGCCATACTTCTCTCATTCAGTCTTTGTAAAGCTTCTTGACCCGGGTCAGGGAGATGGCTCAGTGCATGAAGATGCTGTCCACTATGTCTGATGATATGAGTTCAATCCCTGGGACCTCTGTGGTGAAAGAAGAGAACTGACTTCTGAAAACTAACCTCAGACCACCAGACACATGCATGTGTGCACATGCACACACACAGGCACATACAAACAGACACATTCACACAAAGACACACATGCTCACGTGCGCACACACACAACCCCACCTCCTCAGCAGGGCGCCCTCTTAGCATCTCACAGGAGGGGTCATGAAGCTCACCAAGGTCACCAGCAAAGATGCAAGCTGAGCCTATCACAATCATTCTCAAGCCCCAGCTCTGCCCGCAAAACTCAGCCAAGGGCAGCCTGGTCTCTGCCTAGAGCTGCCATTCTGTAGCTAAATCCTTGGATCTAAGGGTGGAGCCAGCGCAGAGGGGCTGCCGCCAGGAAATCCCAGGGGGAAGGCTTGGACATGTGAAGTTTCAGCTAATGGCAGGTACATGAAGGCTATAACACAGAGTCACAGGGGACAGCCAGGACCCTTAGTATCCAGAGAGCTGGGGACATGGCCATGCTGATTCCTTCGGTCTTGTCCTATAGACTACCTGCTTCCCCAGACGGTGGTGACAACCGGTATCCCAGCGGATGAAGGACAAAGTTCTAGAAAGAGTGCCTCTGGCCAGAGGAGGTAGGAGGAGGGGGCAGCTGGCCCCACATGCTTACAGGGCTATTTTTAAAATGATCCACATCTTTGCACCAGGGCCTGGGCCAGGCAGGCCCCTCCTCCTGAGGGGCACTCTTGCAAGCTGGGAGATGGAGCCCATTCCTCCCCAGTCACAGATTCTGGGACCGAGTCATCTTTCTCTAAATAAGTAAATTAGCTCTAATACCCTTATTTGCCATCAACCTTATAAACCTAACACAAACCAGATGGGCCTCACTTCCCGAACCCCCACGCCGCCGGCCTGGCCTCCTCACGGCTGCCCTTGGCGAGCTAGTTTCCTTCGTCCTTTGTTAGAATAAAAGCCATAAGAGAGGAAGACATGGTAGCTATAGCCAGGCAACAGTCTGCCAAGGTCCCACACTCCTTAGAGAAGCTTGGGGCTTCTTATCCGGGCTGACTCAAAAGCCCCTTTCAAGCTATCTATGGTTTATTAATTCACTTGTTTGTTCATTTTTCAAGACTGGGTTTCTCCCTAGCTGTCCTAAAACTTATTTTGTAGACCAGGCTGACCTTGAACTCACAGAGATCCACCTGCCTTTGCCTCCCAAGTGCTGGAATTAAAGGCGTACACCACAACTGCCCAACTTAATTCACAAGTTTTTAAATAAGCATTTATGATTTTCCATATTATCAAAAATAATGTTTTCATCCCTGAAATATTAGCAAAGACAGAGATGTTAAGAAAAAATCTCACAAGGTCTCAAAGCCGAAATTGCTAATGTCTTGTTCTAGAGACTGTGAGAGCCATTGTCAACCAACATTTTATTCAAAAGTCCAGAGAACAAATATTCCAGCCTCCGAGGACACATAGCATATTAGTTACTTGTTTTGTTGCTGTGACATGTTGTATGAGGTCGCTTGTTCATTTCCCTAACAAAGGTGACACAAGGAAGGGATGACGTGCTTTGACTGACAGACCAAGGGTACAATCAGTCCATCATGGCAGAGAAGTCAAGGAGGCAGAGCCACAGGACAACTGGTCACACGGCATAGACTGCCAGGAAACAGAGATGGATGGATGCTGGTGCTCAGTTCACTTTGTCTTGTCCATTTTACTCAGTCTAGAACCACAGCACAGAGGACCATGCTGTTCACATTCTGGGTGGGACTTCCATCTCCAGTTAACCTAGAGACTCCCTTCTAGACACCCACAGGTTTGTTTCCATGGTGATTTGAATCCTGTCCAGATGCAGCCTCACATAAGGTCTCTACTGAAGCTCATCTACTCTGCTCTTGCAGTATTAAGCCAGCCAGTCAACATGTCAACAGATGGGCATGTCTGAGCCAATAAAACTTTATTTAAAAGAGGATAGGCACAGCAGCTGTGGGCCAAGATAACCTGGACCTGGCTCATGGTGCTGTGTGTGGAAAACCTCCCAATGAAGGTTGTCTACCGGTGCCATAAAATTAACAATAATATTGGCTGGGCGGTGGTGGTGCAAGCCTTTAATCCAGCACTCAGGAGGTAGAGACAGGCAGATCTCTGTGGGTTTGAGACCAGCCTTGTCTACAAGAGTTAGTTCTAGGACAGGCTCCAAAGCTACAGAGAAACCCTATCTTGAAAAATCAAAAAAGTCCAATATAATAATAATAAGTGAAATTCATTGCACACAAAAAACTATACTAGCATAAGCTTCCAGTGCTCTGCCTCTGAGGCCCTCACTCAGACAATGAGTTCTTGCTCAAGTGATTAAAGATATTAAGGAGGTTGTCCTGGATCAGTGTTCACCCCAACTCTAATGTAAAGATGCCCTGGCATCTGTGTATGTAACAGAAGAGAAACCGAGGGAATATGAGTATAGTCTGGAACCAGAAAGTCCAGCTAGGGACACCTGGAGCACTCAGAAGCTGAAGGAGGCAGGAGGACACTACCCAGAGCAGAGCATGTCCCCACCCACCTGCAACTTCTGCACTGAGAGAGACTTCCCTATGATCCTGAGCCAGTGCCCTACATGTGATCCATGCTCCAAATGTTGACTGAGCATCTACCTGTTCTGAGTCCTGTGTGTCCTGAGTCCTGTGTGTCCTGAGCCCTGTGTGTCCTGAGTCACTGTGTGTCCTGAGTCCCCGTGTGTCCTGAGCCCAATATGTCCTGAGTCCTGTGTGTCCTGAGCCCTGTATGTTCTGAGTCACTGTGTGTCCTGAGTCCCCATGTGTCCTGAGCCCTGTGTGTCCTGAGCCACTGTGTGTCCTGAGTCCCCATGTGTCTGAAGTCCCCGTGTGTCCTGAGTCCCCATGTGTCTGAAGTCCCCGTGTGTCCTGAGTCCCTGTGTGTCCTATTCCCCTGTGTGTCCATGATCCATCTGGCACTGAAGACCCATGGTGAACTCCGTTCACTTGCAGCCTTCTCCCACATCCTGGTAGTCACCACCACCACCCAGCCCTGAAGCAAATCCCTCTGAAGGGAACCACAGACCCAACATTACCGTCTCCCATTGACGCCTTCCTCACAAACCTATGCCTCCTCCCCTCCTCTTCCTTCTCATCCTTCCTACTTCTTCTTCCTCATCCTCTTCCATATTCTCCTCATCCACTCCTTTTCTTTGTCCATCTCCTTCTTCTCCCCTCTTCCCTCTCTTCCCCTCCTCCCCTCCCTCTCCACCTACAAAGCCCAGCTCTCCATTCTCAGATCTGTAGACTGGCCGCATGTTCTCCAGGGAAGAACCCCAGTCCACTTTGGCAGGTGCCATCAGACACGGCTGCTATAGTCTAGAAATACCCAGTTTCTTCCAAAACCATCATCAGGATCAAAGAAGTTAACCAAATAGCTCCAACTCTAAGTTCTTGATCTAATCTGCCCATCTCCAGACCAGGCAAATTGAGAAGAACATGAGCGCAGGTGAGGACAGATTGGAACATGTCACAGTGGCCGCACCCAGGGTTGCAGGGTGTAACAGGGTCTGTGAACCTTGATGGAGACCACACTGGCAGGACACCCTTTCTGGACCCTGAGCCAGGCAGTGTGAGAGGCTTCCTGGCACTTGGACCTTTAACACAATAAAATCTTCCCAAGACAAGCAGAGAAGCAGCAAAGACGTGGGTCTAAGCCGGGAGCCTGCTGCCCCAAGACTGCCAAAGGCACCAGGAACTTTACCAGATTTATAGACATAGTCAAAACCATGTCCCAGCTCATCCCAAAGGGACTTGACTTTGGGGGCGATGTCTGTTCAGACTTGAGGCATGTCCAAGGTGGACCGTCGATGGTGAGATGCACAGAGGTAGGGTACTACCTCTGAAGTTCACTCCTGAAGACCTGGCTCTGAGCCAGTACCAGAGTCCCTGTCTCCCACATCTCTGGAAGCCCTTTCAATGGCTCCCTCTAGATCACTGTTCCAGAAGCCAAGGGAGGCTCTGAACAGCCCCTTTGAGGTTAAGTAAACTGAATCTAGCTCAGTCCTAGTGGGGTTAGGGTAGCCCATACACCATGTAGGGATTTACCACCCAAACTGGCTTTGCTAGAACAGCCAGTGGCTCCTCTTAATGGTTTCACCCTCCTGAATCACACCCCTACCACACAGGGCTGCCCATCTTCCCACCAGCTGGGCTGTCCCCACACCCCCATCTCCTTCCAGTCTGGTTCACTGGTGGCGCATTCCTGTTCCCACCTCTGTGCATCCTGCACGGTGGACCCCTGGGGCTAGCAGGATTTTTGTTGTTGGTTTTATTTCCCCATCTTTCATACCTAGAACTGAGTCCAGCACACAGCAGGTGCCCAATAAATGCTTCTTGAGTGAGTGATTGCCACTCCTGTGGCCTCCTACAAGCCAGAAAACAGGCAGGGCTGCTGGCCTGAAGAAGCTTCCTTCTAGATGTCCTGGCCGTGCACTCTGGAAGGTTCGTTCTATTTCTGGAAGTCTTTGCTTTCCTGACATCCAGTCAGGCAAATCCATTGCCAGCAGTAGGGCCTCTCAGCCCATCCTCCATGCCTGTCCCCTTCCCCCCCATTCCCATGAACCCCAGATGAGGTCTTGGCCTTTACTCTTCCACTTTGCACCCACAGTCACAGGCAGAGACCCAAACACTCACCTCAACACATCCCCCTGCCAGGACCCACCCTCTCCCGGGGGAAAGTCCACTCTCTTTCCACTGTTCTGAGTCCTGCATTCATACAAGTGACTGCCACAGTGACCTGGGTTCTCCCTGGAGCTGCCTGCCACCCAGGCGTGGCAGAGACTTAATCCATCCCACATGGGGCTCTGGTGGCCACTGACCTATGACCCTGCTGCCCTGGGAGAACTACCGTCTGTCACTGATAACCTTCTGTGTCATTGGCTGGATCGGAGCACTAGCTACAGAGATGGGCCGATAGTGGCGGCTATCCTGGGGTCAAGTCAGCGGGGCAGGACTGACAGCCCTTGATGCTTATGGAAACAAAGCAGAGCAAGGGGTGGGGGCGGGGGCTGAACCTTTTCCCAGAGAGCCCAGAGGAAGACAGCAGCAGGTCAGAGTATGTGGAGACTAAAGAAGGGTTCATCTGGCATGCAGCAGCCGCATCTACCCAAAAGATACCCCTGGGCGTGTGCCTAGGAGCAGGCTGCTGAAGTTCCTAGGGATCCCCAAAAGCCTAGCAAGGATCGTAGTGGCTGCAAGGAAGGTCAACCTGAGGCCTCTGAGCACACAGACATCCTCAGGCTGAGGTAGCAGCCTGGGCGGCTACTGACCCACTCCTTGGCCCACTGTCCCCAGCTTCCCCGCCAGGCACTCAGGAAAACCGCATCTCCTTGTAATCATTTATTCGCCCCGTCTGTCCTCTGCCTGGCTTTGTTTTCAGCTGTGTCTGTCTTTGAGGACATAGTGAGTCTGTGGCCTGAGCCACAGAGGTTTGTGGGCCCTGTTTGAAGCTAGGTTGGGCATTCTCTGCAGCCATCTCAGCTTTGACTGTGATGCTAAGTGCTGCTTGGACACAGAAGGCTCATGATGAGAATGTTGGCCGCCCTCCCCACTGCCTGAGTTTGGTCAGTTTTAACCAGGCATAGTGAGCAAGCATGGTGGGCCTACTTATAGCAAAAGCACTTACGAGACAGAGGCCAGAAGATCACAAGTTCGGAGCCAGTTTGGACTACATATCAAATTCCAAGCAAGCCTGGACTATAGAATGAGGCTCTGACCCCCCAAAATTAAAAATAAAATAGCATCAATAGCCAGGTGCAGTAGTGTATGCTTAGAGACACTGGCATTATTTTGTGCAGTTATAGAATTTCACACAGCACTTCCAAGTCCACAGAGGGCTAGGAGTGTGGACCATAGGCTTCTTCACTATGCCTGGTTAAAACTGACCAAACTCAGGCAGTGGGGAGGGCGGCCAACATTCTCATCATGAGCTTTGTGTCAACCATAGGCTTCTTCTGGATGGTGGTGTCTCTTAACAAAGACTCTCTGGTGGAAGATTCCAGGACATGGCAGCCCAAGGGAGTCACACCAGGTGCCGTGAGGCCTGGCAAGCAGCGTCCAGTTCCACTCTGACAAATGGGCCACCCCCGCTTGACAGGGCTCACAGGCTCTGGACCAGATAAATGCACCACGGGCTCAGGTCATTTTTCCTCCGCTATCTCTTGCTGAGGCCATGCTGACACTCAGGAGTGATGGATGGAGAGGCAAACAACCACCCCACCCTCTGGGTGAAGGGGGTCCTCCAGCACCTGCCCGCTGACCTTCAGGACTGGCTGTCTTTGGGGTGAAAAGTGAGAATCCCCAAGTTTCACTCTGGGGCTCCACGCACTTGCACTCATGTTCCACACATAGGCATGTGCACGTGTGTGTACAAGCCTATTCTCATACAAACATATCCACCACACACACAAACACACATGCTCATACATGTACACATGCATGCCAATGTGCACATGCATGCATACGCAGGCACACAAAGCTATGTGCACAAGCACATAGATGTACATATGTATGTACATATTCATGCACACACACACACACACACACACACACACACTTCCTGAGTCTGCAACCTTCTGTTTCATTTCGTCTTTGAGATGGGTCTTTGAATGGCTGGCTCCACAGGCATGGTACCCTGCTGAGCAAGCCAACTTTTAAAACTTAGAAGCCAGCAAGCCTAGGTCCCAAATTGCTTCAAATCACACATCAGGTGCTATCCTGCAACTAAAGCTGAGGGTCCCTATGGAGTCAGGCTCACACTCCAGTAGGGCTGTTTGGAAAGATGCCTACCAACTGGTACCTGCTGGGCAGGGAGACCCAGCCCACCTTGCTCCGCTTCAAGTGGGTGATGACACGGGTCCACCCAAACCTGAGAAAAGCTGCCCAAGAGATCAATGGCTTCGCTGCCCTCGTGACAGCCAGAGACAGGAGCATGACTCAGGGCTCGGCCAGCTCTGCACCTGCAGGCTGCAAACTTTCTGTGAAGTAAGAGAGAGCAGCTTCAGAGGCCTAAGTTTTGAAATAAGAAGGGATGGTACTGCAACCAGCAGAGCAGGCCATCCCATCTTGGCCCAGGAGATGCTCCTTTGTCCTCACCACCCCTCAGACACATGAACGTCTGACTCAAGCCTCACTGCTCACCCTCCACCCTCTCTGGGGAAATGACAAACGCCAGATAGAGCCGATGGGCCCCGGAGTCCGGATGCCCACCGTCCAGGGCTGTTTATGTTTGAGCCCGGCCCATCTTGGAAGAAAAATGTGAGAATAGTGTTCCAGAACATGGTGTCCGAGTAAGGCCACTGGGTGCCAGGGAGGCAGAAGACAATAGGGCAAGAGGGGCGGACACGGACGGAAGGACAGGGCTGGGCACAGCTGCCAGGAGCCAGAGAGGGACAGGCTCACCCTTCTCTCTGCTGCAAAAGGACCTGGCTTCTCGCCCCACCTGAGACCCTCTCTGTGTGATGCTCAGACATTGTCCTGACTGTATGAGTCACACTTGGGTTCTTTAGATGACCCTGCAAACCAGGTCTGATAATGAAGGCCTGTCCACCAGCTACTCAAGAGACAAAGGCAGGAGGATTGTGAATTTGAGGCCACCTAGGATATAAAGTAAAAATAGAGCTGGGGATGAAGCTCAGTTGTAGAGCACTGACCTATTAGGCTGTGCTGACCAGTTTTACGTCAACCTGACACAAGCTGAAGTCATCTGAGAGGAGGGAACCTGGACTGAGAAAACACCTCCGTAAAATCAGACCAGCGGCAAGCCTGTAGGGCATTTTCTTAATTAGTGATTGATGGGGGAGGGCCCAGCCCATTGTGGGTGATACCATCCCTGGGCTGGTGGTCCTGGGTTCTATAAGAAAGCAGGCTGAGCAAGCCATGAGAAGCAAGCCAGTAAGCAGCAACCCTCCATGGCCTGTGCATCAGCTCCCACCTCCAGGTTTCCGCCCCATGTGAATTCCTACGATGACTTCCTTCCATAGTGAATAATAATATGGAAGCATAAACCAAATAAACCCTTTTCCTCTCCAGCTTGCTTTTTGGTCATGGTGTTTCCTCATAGCAATAGAAACCCTAACTAAGACAGGGGCCAGTGAACTGAGTCCCCCCAGCTCTGTCTGTCTCTATCTTTTTCTCTCTGTTTCTATCTCTCTCCCTCCCTCTCTGACACACAAACACACACACACACACACACACACACTAACTGGACCTATTGCGGACAGTTGTTTCTAGAAGTCAACCTTTCATTTCCCTCTGTCCCAGAAGCTGGCGTCCACCCCCAGGACAATGAGCTTCTCCAGGGAGGAGAAGCCTGCATCAGCCTCTCTAAGGAACTTTCCTTATGAGACACGGAGTCAGGAGCCAGGGGGTGTGACTTCTGGAAAACTACAAGGATTCTGTGATGACTATTCTTGGTCATCACCTTAACTACTACATCTGGAATTAACTAAATGGCTGGATACATCAGTGAAGGAGTTTTCCTTCTTTTTCTTTTTTTTTCTTTTTCTTTTGGTTTTTCAAGACAGGGTTTCTCTGTGTAACAATCCTAGCTGTCCTGGAACTAGCTCTTGTA
>LOEQ01000003.1:305177-326547 GCA_001685075.1 Bramus lutescens
AGGAATGGGCTTCCTTCTTCCCAGAATTCTCCTGTTCTCATCACCCTGCCTCTATTTCTTGTTTGGTTGACCCGCCTATACTTCCTGCCTGGCCAATCAGCATTTATTTAAAACACGATTGACAGAATGCAGACGATTCTCCCGCACCAACAGTGGTCTCCCGTGATTTCATCCCTAGAGCAGAACAGACCCGTTTGCCCTCTGTGGTACCCATCTGTCCTCATGATTTCTAGAACTTTCACACAACTTAAAAACTGAACCCCAGGAGACCCTCAGAGGCTGCGGGGCAGATACCGAGACCCACTCCCTTGAAGCCGACCTTCCTAGAGATCTCTGGGATGGAATCCCCCCACATTAAGGCAGAGAGAAGGGCCCTGGAGAGGAATCAGGAGAAGGGCAAATGAGAGAGGAGAAGAAACAGGATCCCAGGACAATGCCCAGATCCCAGTGCCAGGAGCCTGGACAAGGAACCCTGAAGTGGTGGGTGGGGTATCCTGAGGGAGATGTCAGGTGGGAAAACTCACAGAAACCCTGAGGGGTAGACTCGCCCCCAGCCTGCCAGAGGAGGCAAACAGCCACCAAGGGCACATGTCCGGTAAGTGGCAGGACTCAGAGTCAGCCTCCATTCCACTCCAGAGAGACACACAGCTGCAGGGCTGGGGAGATGGCTTGGCAGATAAAATGACCGCCATATGAGGAAGGCAGCTTGCAATTGGTTCCCATCACTCCCACATCAGCCAGGTGCAGTGAGCCGCAGCTGTAACCCCAGGGCTGGGGAAGCAGAGACAAGAGGACCCCTGGGGATCATTCGCCTGACAGTCCAGCCAGTGAGCTCCAGGGGCTGTGTCTCAAGAAGAGAGGTGGTGAGCTTGAAGAGATGGCTCAGCAGTTAAAAGTAGGTGATGCTCTTCCTGAGGACCTGAGTTTGGCTCCCAGCACCCACACCAGGCAGCTCACAACCACTTGGAACTCCAGCCCCAGGGGCTCTACTGCCCTCTTCTGGACGCTTTAGGCAGCTGCACACTGCTGTGCCTACATACACATATTATTTTAGATGCTTTAAATAAAATATTTAATAAACAAAAATAAGGCAGAAAGCAATAGAGGAAGATACCCAAAGTTTATTTTGGCCTCCACATACACGCACACACATGTACACACATGCACGTGCATGCGCACGCACACACACACACACATAAATTTGTGCACACACAGGAAATCATGGCTGCCGATCTGCCAGGCCCACTCCTCAATCCCTGGTGACTCAACAGCATTTATGGGAATCTTCCCAAGACTGCGTCATCCCCAGACCCAGCCAGCAGTCCCCTCTTCACTGTCTTGTGCTGAAAGGAATGTCAAGATGAGTTAATCCAGCCCCACATCTAACGGAAGAGCAAGCAGACCAGAGAGGTTAAGTGACTTGTGCGTGGCCACACAGCTAATTAGAACCAGATAAGACTCATCTCGGAAGCTTCTTTGCCCTCTCCAGAATGACTCGCTGTGACATCTCAGAGACTCTCTGGCTGTGACACCAGCAGGCAAGCTGAGTAGTGACAGGCTGTAACAAAGTTGTAGAATTCAGGCTTCTGGAATCTTCAGACACCAGCGTCCATCCCCGGGCTAGCCACAGCTTAAGCATCCCTGCCTGGATGACTGCACAGAGAGCTGGGCAATGTCTCCCTTCACGTGGCCTGTAGGACTCACGCACACATACTCATCTCGCCGGCGAACTTGAAGCTTTTCAGAGGACCCAGCCAGAATGCCAAGTTGTTGGGCACTGGCGCCCTCTGCTGGACAGAATCTGGCATGGACAGTTAATGGATCAGACTTTCCCCATCCCTCACTTTACAGGGGCTCCGACAGGACATTACGTCAGCTTTTTGAGGGGAACACCTGCTCAGAACCCAGAAGTGGACCCATCCTTCCTTTCTCTTCCTTTCTTTGGAATAAGGTCTCACTCTGTAACCCAATCTGGCTCTAAGCTCACAGCAATCCTCCTTCCTCAGCCTTCTGAAAGGATCCTAAGTGTGAGCATTCATGCTCAGTTCAGAAATGCTTTCAAGGCATGATATTAGCTGGGTGTGGTGGCACATGCCTGTGATCCCATCACTTGGGAAGCTGAGGCAGGAGGATGTCGAGTTCCTGACCACCCTGAGTTACCAAACTGAGCTAAAGTCTAGTCTGTGTCCTTCATCCACCCTCCTGCCTGTACATACCACGTGTGTTCTGAGTGCCTGCTCCCTTGTGAGCGCTGTTCTGGGCATGCACACTCAGCAAGAGTGGTGTGAGGCAATCATGCTCTGTGCAGGGCCGTGTCGGGACCATGGACAGTCCACAAACTACCGAACGGGTAAATTCTGGGAAAGGGGATCATGGTGACGGAGGGAGGTGTCCAGTCGTGTGGGAGAGACAGTGGAGGGGGGCATGCTCCCAGCAGAGGGAACATCCTATTCAAAGGTTGGCGTGAGGGCTGTGGCTGGGGACTGGACACAAAGCAAGAGCACCTGTGGTCAGAACTGGGGGACAGAAGGAAACAGGGAGAGGAGGTAGGAGGGGCACTCAGGTCAAGTAGTATCCAAGCCAACATTCATCTCAAAAATGATGCCATCAAGGCTTTGCATTAGGAGGAACAATCTATCACATGAAGACCCCCACCTCCCCAGACCCACAGTCTCTGGTTGGTTCTGTGTGGCTGGGAGCACCATCTCAGAAGGAGTCCTCCCACCCAGCCTCAGCCCTGTGGAACAGAGCCCAGCTGCCTCCTCAGCCCACCCAGAGTGCAACCCAATGAGAGCGCGACCAAGCCGTGATTACTCTAGCCACAGACTTTGGGGTGCTGGGTATGTAACACAGATTCCCGGGACCAGTTCACAGTTACCCCAAGCTTCCCACCCCAGAGCTGACCGCAGCATCCCCTGATTCTGGTTCCAGGCCAAGGTTGCTGGGGTTCCCCTGCCTCCTGAGAGTCCCTCCCCAGCCCCTGTGTGCTGGTGGCCTCTTTAGAAAACTGAAGCCTGAGAGAAAAGAAACTTCCAGAAGTTTCTAGCACTCAGGGTTTGAAACCGCTTCACCTAGCATTTTGGAGCTCCATCTATTTCCCCTGCTTCTCCTGAGTATCCTGTGCCTCTCATCCCTCCCTGTCCTTCTCCCTTAGCTCCAGTGGGCTGAGACAACTGTGCCCAGCAAAGAGACCTCAGGGTCCAAGGCCACCAGCTGCCCTGCAGCTTCCTCTCAGGAAGGGACCTGCCTCTGCTGTGTAGATCACAATGACAATAGAGGCCAGCTGACTTCTGCCCCAGGGTCAGAGGCCAGCAACAGACACCTAGGACACCCTGGGTAGGCTGATGCTGGTTCAGCACCATGGTCATTATGGAGGCCAGGAGGTCAGGCCTCTCCCTTAGAGTCCCGCCTTAGCTGGTGACACCAGCATGACTTAGAGCCTGCTAGAAATACAGAACATCAGGCCACGGGATGGGGACTCAGGCTTAACACTCTAACATCAAACTTTGCGGGCTTGTGAGCACAGTGCAGGGAGACCCTGCCTGGAAGCCCCTCTAGAAGTCACCTGTGATCCAGGGCAAGGCAGCTCAGGCCTGGATGAGCAATGTCCATCTTACCCTATCCATGCCAGCTGAATGGGTCCTGTGTTCGGTCCTTCCCTCAGTATCCACAGGGAATGGGCCTAGGAGCCCCCACAGATACCACAAGTTACTGGGTGTGCTCAGGTCCCATATGTAAAATGGGATGGTGTTTACACGGCACCAAGAGTCTACCCAAGTCCCTCCACAATCACGCAATGTGAGTGTCACACAAATAGCCTGTCCTGTAGCCTAAGAAACATTAAGACAAGTTTGTGTCTGCTCAAGACAGGCACCATTTTCCCCTGAATGTGCTGGCTCCACAGTTGGCTAAATCCACCAATACAGAACTGGAGGGTTTGATCCCCAGCGTTACATAGACCAGGTATGGCGGCACGTGCCAAAAATCTCAGGACTCTGGAGGTGGAGGCAGGCAGGAGAATCGGGAGTTTAAGGTTACCCTTGGATACATGATGATGAGTTTGAGGGCAGCCTGGGATGCAGGAGACCCTGACAGCTCAGTGGTGAGAGCATTTTCCTCAAAGCCTGACAACTTGAGTGGTCACACAAGGGAGGGGGGTTGGCTTCATAGTCTGACCTCCACATATGTAGCATACACACAAACATATAAATAATAAATAATAAAATGCTTTGTGATAATGCTCATTTTATACAGCTTATAACAGACTATTGATTTTAAGTGTGTTATAAGACACTATATAGCTTCAAATAATTATAATCAATATGTACTAGCAAATAGAACAATTAATACATGCTAGCGTTCTTATTTTTCAAAATGGTTTTATTAAATTTTCAATAGTGACTGGTCCATGTTTATAATCTTAGAACTTGGGAGATCGAGGCAAGAGTTCAAGTCCTGCTTGGGCTGTGTAGAAAAACCTTGTCTCGAAAAATAAACCATAATAATTAAAATAAATGAGTAAAAATATTTATACACCCACATATTGCAGAGGCCACAAAACTCAAGAGGAAAATGGGTTCCTCCTGTCCACCCATCCTCCACCCTACTCCAGTTCACAGAGGGCAGCCCCCATCCCCAGCAAGTCCCAGGCCTCGGTTATATCTTACCCATCAGCACTTTGCAGGGGCAGAGAGGAAAGCACTCCTCACAGCTGACATCTGAATGGGGAGGAAGAGGTGCAGACACTGGGACTCCCTCGCTGGGGAGGCTGGGGCGGCCGGCGCAGGCTGCAGGACTGTGGGAATCAGACTGGGCATCACAGTTAGAGCAGGATGCTTTGTGAACCCAAAGGCTTGTGTGTGGGTGCCTGGACTCTGGGCCATGGTGGTGGCCGCTCAGCTGAGGTGAGCCCAGGAGCACCCAGTCAGCACACAGCTTCCAGGAGATAGCCCGTGGGCCCCCAAATCAGAGCAAACCAGATGCTGTCCTGAGGCTGGTCCATCCTAGCTCAGTAGCTAACATCCTACTATGAAATTCTTCAGACAGAAAAATTTGAAATAGAGCAAATGAATCCCTTAGAACTATGACTCAAAAATTGCCTTTTGTTTTGGTTTTTGTCAAATTCCCTGATAAACCTTGGCAATAAAATGGATATTGATCGCAAGTGTTTCCCACTGCGGCTGCCTGCATCTCCAGCACAGAGACCCTCCTCTGTGTGGCTCAAGATCATCTGTCACATGACAACTTGGGAGTCAGTATCTGATGCCCAGACCACGTTCAACCTCGCATTATCTCCAGTGTCTCGCTAATGGCAGCTTTGCTGACCAGTGTCCAAAAGGACACCATGCCACCTGTTTGCCCCAGCTGCGTCCTTGGACTCCCCTGTTGGTAAGACCTTGCTAAAGATCCTGTGTCTCTTCAGAATGAGCCTAGGCTAAGGATGGGGATGCTGAGGTTGCAGAGGAGAAGGTGATGATGTGAGGCCCAGCCCCAGTGAAGACCCCAAGACGCCAGCGGTCTGACTAGGCCCAGGCTTAGCAGAGATTTGGGCACAGTGGCGCAAAGGGCCCCCAAAGGACACTGACCAGAGCCACCCATTCTTCCTATATCACACATGCCTGCTGGGTGGGAGAAGAAACTACTAAAGGCCAGACACGCACACGAGCCAACAAAATGATCAGCAGAAGGAGTGGGCCATGCATGGTCAAGGTCCTGCTGGCTAGGATGGGGGCCTGTGCTTACACCTCGGTCTCTCTTTAGACCACCCACTGGCTTGATTCCACTCAGACTCCGTACCTCAGCTAACGTGCACCACCCAGAAGCTGTTGTCCTGCTCACAAGCTACAGGAACACAGGGCCCGGTCCTTTCCAAGACTGGGAAGCTGTCCCACACAACAAGATGAAACCTGCCTCCCCTCTCTCTCCATTCCCCTTGCACCTCGAGAGCCTCAGGGAAAGCCTGGTCATGATACTGGCCATGGCTTATTCCTCAGCTTCTCTCTGGACCGTGGAAGCCACCACCTTTAGAGCATGGCACCTGTGCCACAGTCAGACCTTAGAGACTCAGCCACATGCAGATCTGTCTGCCCAGTTGTGCCCTGGGGACCCTGAGCACCAGTGAAAGACACAAAGCCAAGTACTAGAGCTGTGCTCAGCTTTATTCCCTGGCTAGAAGTTTCCAGAACCCCTGTTAAGGGGTGTCAGTCTGAGAGCCTTCGAGAATGTCTGGCAATGAATCTGGGGTGTCCTCAACATGCACTCACATGTGTGTGCCCGGAATCTGCATAGCTCTGCCCTGACGGGATCATGGGACAGGATGGGGAGGGGAGGAATCAGCCCCTTTCTCTCTCTTTCTGAAATGTGTTCCCCACACAAGCATTATCTGTTTGAAATGGTTGGCTTTCTATTTTTTTTTTTACTTGCTTATTTTTGGGGTGTTGTTGCCGATGCTGCTGTTTTAAGAATGAGTCTCACTGTGTAGCCCTGTCTAGACTGGAATTCTTTGTAGACCAGACTGGCCTCAAACTCATAGAGATCCACCTGACTCTGCCTCCTGAGTGCTGGGATTAAAGGTGTGCACCACTATAATACTTGGTTTTTAAAATAAATTAAATAAAATGTTTACTTTATTTTAAAGTAAATAGCTTTTTTTAAGTTGTTATTCTTGTTGTTTTGAGACAAGGAATCACTCTGTAACCCAGGCTACCTTGTGCAAAAAGCCCAGTATACAATTCTCCTGTCTCAGGCTCCCAAGTATTGGAATTGCAGGCACCTATAGTACCATCCAGTTCCTGAAAATGCTTTTAAATGGAAAAATTAAGTAGTATCCACCCTTCTGTCTGAATGCAGAGGACATGGAGTCAGTCACATGAGCCACTATGAGGCTGGATGGGGGGCTGGGCGGTAGGAGAAGACAGTTGAGAGCTGGTAGAAGACCCCAGGACCGCCTTTCTGTGAATATTCCTGCCCCATTCCTGTGGGAAAGTAGATGAAAGGGTGAGATGTGGGGAGGGACACAGCATGATAAAACCACACATGAAGCAGGAAAGCACCAGAGAGCCCTGCTTCCTGGCTGTCTTCATGGCCAGCCCTGCCGACACAGTGGACACAGATTATATGCTCTCTGTCCTTCACACCACCCACAAAAGCCACTGCTCAGGATCCCTTGGGGAGAGGAATGAAGTGTCTGGTTTGGAGCATGCGCCAGCCCTGGCCCATCAGCAAGGTCCCCAGGCTGAGGCCGCAGGAGTGCCCACCACATGCTAGGGAGTGTGGCTTCTAGCCCACCCTGCTGCCCAGCCTTGCCAAGAAGAAGGGCCGATCCTGGCAAGCCGCCCCAAGCTCCAGAGATAGAGGTAGATGAAAGCCGGCCCCTGCAGGTATGGGCTGTGCCTTCACACCTCCCCCTCACAATGTCAGGAACAGCTGAGAGCACAGGATTTCAGATCTCAAAGTGTGGCAAACCTGGAGGCAGCTGCTGGCTGTTAGGATTCCTTCTGAGGTAGCTCAAAGGGATGAAGAGAGTATGGATCCTTTGGTCACCTGGGAGCTGAGCCTAGGCATCCAGGGTCTGGGCTGCATCCATCCCTGTACCTCAGCCACACGTTGCTCAGAGTCCAACCCAAGGAAGCCACGTACACTAACCACGTTTAGCTCCTTGGACATAGAGCAATAATGAAAAGGTCCCCAAGGCAGGACAGAGAATGCCCTTAAGAATGTGGTGTTTGGGCTGGACAGATGGCTCAGCATAGAGCACCTGCTGCTCTTGCAGGCGACCCAAGTTCGGTTCCCTGCCCCTTTGTCAGGCAGCTCACCATTGCCTGTGGCTCCAGTTACAAGGGGCTCCAACGCCTCTGGCCCCCACAAATACACACACGGAGCCATCTGAGAATTACTCAGGCTCTAAGATGTTTAAAAAAAAAAAAAGAACCTTGACTCCCGGTGGGGTAAGATTACCGTGTATTTCCTGTGCAAGCCTGATGATCTGAGTTCAGATCCCTAGGGCCCACATAAAAAGCCAGACACATGCCCGCCATCCCGGTGTGCTCCTACTGGGAGACAGAAGGAAGAGACAGACTTGCTGGGAACTCTCAGGTCATTCGGCCTGGTGTAGGCAGCAATGAACAGCAAGAGACCCTGCCTCCAGCAAGGTGGACAGCAAGGATGGACAGCTGAGGTTGTCCTCTGACCTCCATGTGGGCGCTGGAGCACAAACACACATGAATGTGCCTGTGCACACATGCACATATATGCACAGACACCACACGGGCACAGACATCTTGGCTCCTGGAGGGTAGCCTCAAAAATCCAAATGGTTACTTTATAACTGTCTCTATTCACTTTGTGTCCTGGGTCCTTAGGAACTGGTGACTTTAAATTCCCCCCCATACATGTGATACAAAGTTGTATTTCTGACACCCACCCCCCAGACAGGGTTTCTCTGTGTAGCTTTGGTGCCTGTCCTGGAACTCACTCTATAGACCAGGCTGGCCTTGAGCTCACAGAGGTCTGTCTGTCTCTGACTCCCAAGTGCTGGGATTAAAGGTGTGCACCACCACCTCCTGGCCAGACAACTTTTGACATGTAATAGCATCCTTTTGGATTCTGCCCTAGCCAAGATACAGACCATCATATCTCCCCCAAAGAGTCCTCCCAAAGCCCCTGTCTGGGCAGTCCCTTCCCCTTCCTCAGGCCTGGGCCCAGCACTGACTTTCAGCCTTTTCAGCTGCCACAACCTTCACTAGAAGCCCCCACCAGATGTCTACTCTGCAATTCGCTATGCCCCACCTCTTCCTGCCCTTTCCTGGTAGGCAGGGAACTCCTCCCAGCCCTCAGGCCATTCCAGGCTGCTGGGACCTGTATTTATTCTCTTGATGGTGACATTAGCATGATGTTGATTCCAGGTGGTACTGATGACCTTCTGGCAGCCCAGATCTCTACCCTCCATCACAGGGACAGTTACACTGTGCCTATAGCCTCTTTCTGATGCCTTCTGGGTCCTTGTTCTTCCCCTAGGCGTGCCTCAGTGTCCACTCTGCAGCCGGGTGGGCATGATTCCCTCTGGTGTCAGTCTGCCTTTCTCTGTGTAATATCTTCACTCTGTTACAGCATCATGTCTACTGAACCTTTCCCACCATGATGGACTGTGAGCCCAAACAAATATGTCCTTCCTAAAGTCTCTTCTGCCAGCATTTTGTTACAGCAATGAGAAAAGTAAAACAAACTTGTAAATGACTCTGAGGTGGGGAGACCCCTAGATGCTTTATGTCTCACCCCCTGCCACACCCCCAGGCATATCAGGAGCTGAGACTCTCCATGGCCATGACAGATCCCATCCCACAGTCAGGGCACATGCCCCAGAGCTCTGTCGGTCACCAGGTTTAGTTAAACCTCGGGAAGTACCATAGTCAGAGTCTGTGTCATCTGTCAGGATCATTTATCGGGAGGTCCCTCTGCATTCTGCCCTGGGGAGCCATTCCTCACAATGTCAGCAGCTGGACTGGGGGGCAGAAGAGTATGCTGTCGCCCAAAAGGGATTCACTCACTGCTGATCTGTGGCCAGAAGCCTGTGTGACCTCTGATGACTCAGACAAGCCTCCAGGGTCCCCAGTGCACCTGGCGGAACCACCCACCCAGATTGCCTGGCTTTATTAGAGCCAGTAGCAGCCGGGTTTCCTGTGCCTCGCCTCGCTGGCCTCCACAGAGGAAAGAGGGACACAGGCTGGAGCCTTGGCCTTGATCAAACTATGCCAGCACTGCCTTCCTGAGACCTCACAGCCACTGCCCAGGAGCTCAGTTCTGCCACAGCTGCCTTTGTAAAGAAAGGGAAACTGAGGCATGGGAAGGCTAAGTTGCCCAGTGCATTGACACACAGCTGGAGAGGGCCACAGTCATGATCCAAACCCGTGCTCCCTGTGGGACTCCCTGTGGTACTGGAGTTGCACTGGCCAACCTGGAGTACCTGCCCTCATCAGGAGCATGGCTTCCTGTGGGGCCTGCTGGTCAGCCTGACTGTGTGGAGGACACCACCCTCGAGATGCCAGGCTGGCACGGAGCCTGGCACTGGGAAGGCTACTGAGCCGGTGTCTGGGGGGATGCGTGGGAGGTGATGAGAATGATTGATGGATCTCAAGAGCCAATGAAGCCCAAACATGGGCTCTAATATCCACACCACAACTGTAGGATCTGGGGACATAGCGCGGGACAGAAACCAACTTCCACAGTAAGAGAACAGTCACCCTGAACCCCGGGTCCTGCTCTTGCCTCATTGTGTTAGGTTCTATACTGTTCTAAACCCATCCCTCAGTCATGTTGACCTCAGCCTTCTGATCATGAGCCAGATTCTAGAGCTGAAGTCAGATCTGATACCTAGCTACTTCGACAACTGACAAACTCAGGGACTATATCCATCTCCGCAGCTCCACGTGTCTGGCTATAAAACAAACAGCTTAGTGTCTGACTAGAACAAGGGATAGCTGCCACAACAATAACTACCCCCAGTAACGCAGGGGTTCCAAAGACAACACCTTGAACTTTCTCCACGTCATAGTCCTGGCCCAGGTGTCTAGAGTCAGAGAGGCTACCCTGTACACAGGACTCAGAGAGCTGAATTCTCACCATCCTGAGGCTCCCCCAAGGATGTATTATCACCATCAGCCTACTTGAGGTGAGATAACAGCCACAGCATAGATGCTAAAGGAAAAGGAGAGGGAGGGGTGGGCTCCTCTCTAACACAGTTAGCCAGTAATGAAGCAGCTAGGGCTGCACTTAGCTGCAAGGAAGGCTGGGAATGCAGTTCAGCCACAATGCTAGGGCACAGTATAGCTCAGTTGCTATGGACAAAGGAGGAAGGCTTTGATGGACAAGACAGCCTTTCCCACGGATAGATCCGAATCCTTAGGCTGGGATCCATCAGACCCAGTGGAAGTTCACAGGCATATTAGGAACAAGGACACTCCTGTTGTGTGCACCTCTCTCCAGGAGGAGACTGTCAACTCCTGGCTCTCTCAACAGAGAAACTGAGTTTAATGTGGCTGGATATGGTATATGGGTGGATCCAGGGCTGAAGATGCCAGGCCCTGGGCAGCTTCATGGTCCCTTCTTACCACCCCACAGAGTGTTCATGTCCCATCTCCCTGGTCCCAAGAAGACTGGGAGGTCCCATGATACATATCTGACTAAGGGACCTCTCCCTGTGGCATCCTCCGCAGTATCGCCTGAGGTGGCCAGCAACACAGGACTGATGTGTGTGAGGGCAACTGCCATCAGAAAAGTTCTGGAATTATCCCCAAGCAGCTTCTCCTGCAGAGCTGTGAGAGCAATCAGCACTTTCTCCTAAGCACCCATCTCTGCCTCTTCATAACACCCCAAAACCCAGGAAGGCCCTGAGCTCTGGAGATGCCCATTTGTGCACAGGTGGGAGGTGGGAAAGGGAACTGATCACTACACCCGGCCCGGGAAGCCCCTCCTGTATAGATGGTCTGGCCTTGGCCCTGTAGGTATCCCTGATGGCCCTCACACCAACCAGTGTGATAGGCTGAATGTGAGCATCTGATCTTCTTCCTTAGGTCTGCTGCCTTGAGAGTGTGTTTAAAGATGGATTCTCAGCAGGTGACACTTCAGGGCATGCTCTATGGCCTCTCCATCTTGGGCTTACTTCAGCCCCACAGCCACACTGTGCTGCCACCAGCCTCTATGACCCTCATCATTTGACAGACGGAAGATGCAGGCCAGAGGAAGCCAGCAGTCATGGAGAAGAACACCATTGACAGGGGACAGCCGCACTGTAGCGTGTGGCAGATACAGGGTGACTGAGAACCAGGATGGATGTAGGAGCATGGTGCTGAGGGACCCAGTTATCGAGTCATGCCCAGCCTGGGGGACAGGCTCGTGGCTGACCCGGGGCTGTCTCCCACAGCCGTCTTTCATCCACTGAAAACACAGTTGATGCTGTCACGGGTTTGAGGCTTTCGAAGCCGCCAAGAATGCTCTCCTTTCAAAGCTGTGTGGGGCCAGCCTGGGTGGCAGGGCTTCCAACGGCATGGTGGCAAGAGTTCAGAAGCAGCTTTGGGAGATGACAGTCGGCAGAACATAGGAAAGCTATGCAGAGTTAACCATTTGGGCGCTAGAAATTCCATAGCCAGGTCTGGGCTCCTGACCTCAGGAAGGAGGTGAGCTCAACAAAGGACACTGGTTCAAATGTTCCTATCCAACCATCCACCCACAACAGAATGAATAAATAAAGCAGGATACACCTTGGTGTGAAATACTATTCAGCCGTCAAAATGGGAAAAAAACAGGCACAAACCCAAGTTGATTAGAAGAAGATGAACATAGCCTACTCGTAACTGAGAAGAGCCACTGTGTGGTGACGGAAGCCAGCACAGTGGTCGCAGAGAGAGAAGTCACCAGCATGGAGAAGAGGTGGAGTCTGGGGATCAGTCACCCTCCACCTCATCACCTGGAAGCTGACCCTGATGACCTTGGGGGTGGTACTCACCTATGTTCAAGGACTAGATCTTCCACCCTACAGCCAAGCGGGGCCGGATGAGGCATCTAGACCCCACTTGTGCTCTTAGCTTGCTGAACATTTGCCTTCAAACCCGTCTTTGAAGGGAGCACCTCCCCTAGGAGGCACAAGCTGGAGGTCCTGCTGTCACGTTGCTGGTGGTGGCAGTCACACCAGACCAAAGCCAGACCACATCTGCACTGTGGGGCCACATATGTCACAATGAATACCCGACTCCTGGGTCCCCTGTCTTCTTGAACGCGGCCAAAGAGCTTAGCTGCCCTCAGGGCCAGGCTGGCTCTCTTTCTCAAAAGACCTAAGAGGAAGAACATGAGGAATTCATTGTAGAATGCAGACAGGAACTGTGGGGCCAGTGGGGCCGAGGACTCTTCCTGAGTCTGGTGTGTTCCAGTCTCACTGGGGCCAAAGCTGCTGCGGGGATTATTTCTTCCACATCCCAGCATTGTCACCCAGGAGAAGGACAGGTTGTAAGACCCAAGCACAAGCATGAACTTCAGAATGTGAGGCACAGGCTGAGAAGGGAAACAGGGCTAACAGCATGGAACAGAGGATGCTCCCAGGAACAGAGGATGGACCACACGGACACACGACGCCACCACACCAAGGGGATGGGCGTGTCCTTGTGCTGCCCTTCCAGCCAGAACAGCACCACGGGAAGTTCTCATGCAGGTGACACTCCAGCACGGGTGTTGAGCATGTAGTGGGTATCTTGGTCCAAGAGTAGAGCAGGCAGGAGCAGTATGGCTGCTTTAGATTCGAACCAAGGTCAAGGGCATGGGACACATTTCTACATCTTACTGTGGGGCAATGTAAATACGACCTCAATGCATGGGAAGAGACAGCCCCAGCTCATTGTGGGAGATGTCCAAAGCCTGAGAGTGGGTGGGAAGTCATGCTTCCTGGAGCAGAATGACATTTAACTCCTGGAGTCTTCCCCCTTTCCTAACTTAAAATGGGGGGGCACACACTCAGCCTGGAAATATGGGCTGTGAAGTACAAGATTTCAGCACTGCCTCTTACTAAAGCAGGTCCCAGGCCTGGGCCACACTGACATGGGCAGCCCAGGGATGTGTTCTGCCAGCGGCCACTCCCATTCAGTTGGAGGCCGGAGAGCTGGAGGGAGTGCAGTCTCCTGAGCCTCCTCCAGAGGGCACAGGATGTTGACCCCTTGGGAAACTCCCACTGGCCTGCCCAACCCCATCCTCCTTGTTCCCGGAGCCCACAGGGGAAGTCCAGGCCTGTCCAGTATCCTCCAGGCTGAGTTTCCCGTGCCAGCCAGGGTCCAGAGGGAAGGACAGGCCTCGGGGCTAGAGAAGACAGTTGTTCTGGGGCCTGAAGGCCAGCAGCCCCCCAGGACCTAACAAGAACTGTGCCTACAAAACATCCTGGAGTTCTAGGTGGTTTCCGCGCTCAGCTCACAGCCTCGCTTTCTGATTTTCTCGTGTGGAGCAAACTCTAGTCCTCCGGCTCCCATCTGCCCGGTCATCAGCAATATGAGGGCCCAGAGGTTAGCAGAGCAGAGTCCCAGAAGCAAGCCTTGAGCCATGGGCACAGGGACAGGATACCTCACAGGCCTCTTCCCCCCCTAGCTGGCCAGCAGGACATGGTCCTGAGGCCGCGTGAGCCTTCTGCTCCCTGTGGCTTATGCATGTCCTTCAGGGCACCCATCTTTTCCAGGGACTGCCCTGGTGGCTGGGCCAGTGGCTGTGACAAATGGGCCTGAGGCTCCAGTGACATCATGCAGCCCCAAACACCTTCCCCACTGGAACAGTCCAGGAAGGTCGTTGGAGAGAGAGGGAAATCTTCCCTTGCTCAGGGACCCAAGGCCCTTCTTCAAGGTTCCATGGTCCCTGGATTCTCCAGCTCCCTTCTATGGGCCCATCAACAAAAGAAAGGGAGGAGCCAAGGAGGGCCCTGCCTCCACCACACAGCTCAGCCCCGAGACATGTGACCTTTAGATGTGGGGGCGCAGCATGTGTGGTCCTCTATGCCATGCTGTGTAGGGACCGAGACAGGCAACCTGCAGAGAGCCTCACATGTGTGGGATCAGGCTAGATGCAGAGGAACCCAGATCCCCACCAGTTGTCTGAAGGGCTTGTCAGGCTATTACTGCAGGAGAAAGATCCCACAGCCTGCAGTGCCCATGATCAGAGCAGATTCCACAACAGGGCACGACCTAGAGGTGCCCTGGAGATCTCTTTAGAGCCCACCCAATTTTGGCCATTGAGCCTCTTGAATCTATGTGGGTCCTTGCCCAGCTGTCCCAGGGCAACAAGAGAAGGTTTGAGTGGGGATGTCAAGGCTGATTTCAGCCCTGGGTCCTCAGATCACACGCTGCCCTCTCCTACACCTTATCATAATACCAGGGCTCAGACAAGCCTGGCTTCCTGTGATACAAGAAAGCCATCTTCAAAGGCATGGGGAAGCCAGCTGACTTCAGTTATCCCCTGAGAGAAAGAGCCAAGTACAGGTGAGAGCAATGTTGCCTGTCTGCATCCAGTGGGCTCTGGGACACCCCACACTCCTTCCAGGATAGCTTGGGGAGACTGAGGGGCCCCACAAAATGGCCCTTGGGTTCTCAGGGACATGGGATAAAGATGCTGTTGTCTGGAAGTCAACGGGTAAAACTGAGCTATGAGGTAAAACTGGGGAGACAGAGGCTGAGAGAGAAAATTCAGTTGGATGTAGGGACAGAGAAAAGAGGGAGAGTGGATGGGAGAGAGTGGGTACAGCTACCAGGCAAGCGCAGGTGGGCCTGCAGCGTCTTCAAGCTTGACTGATAACAATTCTCAAGGCAGCTGGGCTGTAGGCACCACGCTTGTGGAGAAGCAAGTTAAAGCCCAGAGAGGGTAAGTGACTTGTGAGAAGTCACAGAGCCCGAGGTGGTAAAAACTGAGAAAGGACTTTGAAGCTGGTGTCTGCAGGTCACACTGAGTGTCCTACCTGTCTGGAACTTCCCATGAAACCATTATTTAAGGCTCACCATAACCCCAAGAAATAGACTGCTAGGAGCCCATTTTAGATCCTCTCAGCAGTGAAGATAGCCTGCACTTGGGGATGAATGAAAGAATGAATGAATGAATGAATGAATGAATGAATGAATGAATGAATGAATGAATGAATGAATGGACATATGGATGGATGAATGAATGAGAGGATGAACTGGTGAACTCAGTCCTGTGAGGAGCCTCTGCTGGGTCTCCGGGTCCAGGCCAGGAGTGACTTTGGGAAGTCCCAGGCCCTCAACAGTGAGCTCCTGGGACCCAGAGCCTCATCCTGTCTGAGGCCCTGAGAGCCGCCCTAGGCACTGAGTTCCCAGTAGCTTCAAAGGACCCCAGAGCCAGCTGGGCTCCCAGGGGAGGAGGACAGCAGGAAGCCAGCCTGGCCCTGTGGCCAGACATCAGCAGTGCGAGGCGGCTTTGGTCTCAGACTGCAAGCAGACAGCAGGCTCCACGCATAGCCAGGCGTTGCTGAGAACTGCCTGGCATTTCCTTGATGGTCAGCACCACTGAAGCAGCAGAACAAAGTCCCCCGGAGCTGCCTGCAAGGTGTCAGGATCGAGATGATCCAGCGAGGGAGACAAAAGTGAGAGCCGACATGACAGGCCCCACCAGGGCCAGGACCCTCCCGCCTTCCCTGCCAAGGCTGCGCCCAGCCCAGTCCGAGTTCCAATTTGCCCACCCACTTTCTCTTCCTCTGTCTTTCTTTGGTTTTGAAAGAGTCTGGCTGTGCAGACCAGGCTGGGCTCAAACATGTGAAGCCGCTGTTACCTCAACCTGTGACTGCTGAGGACGGGCGTGCACACATCTGGCCGGGGGTTCTTTCCTTCCGTCTTTGCCTCCTTTTGTTTTGTTGGTTCACTTATTTCTAAACAGGATCTGGTTCTATAGCCCTAGCCGTCCTCAAACTAGTGGCAAGATTCCTGCTTCAACTTCTTGAGTTGGGACAATAGGAATGTGTCACCATGACCCACCCAAGGTATTTCATGACAGAATCCACAACCAGGAGCCACCCTGTGGGCATAGCTTGCAGGCCTCTTAGGGTAGGAGACAAGGATTTTTCTGGTCCCTGTTTCTCATTGAGAGAGCTGAGGCTTGGGAAGGTTGGAGGCTGTGGGCAAGACCAGCTTCCAGACCAGACATAGGACACGAATTCTTGAGCCTCCAAGAAGGGCTGAGGGCAGAGGACTTGGGCACAGAGGCATCTGCCCAAGCAGCTGTGCCAAGGCAACAGCAATCTAAGCCCAGAAGGTGTGCTGGGAGGATGGTGGGGTAGCCCCATGCACCGGCAGAGCGATGCCCAGCAGGTGTGCTGTGAGGACAGTGGGGTGGCCCCATGCACCTGCAGAGTGAAGCCCAGCAGGTGTGCTGTGAGGATGGTGGAGTGGCCCCAAGCACCTGCAGAGCGATGCCTAGCGGGTGTGCTGTGAGGATGGTGGGGTGGCCCCATGCACCTGCAGAATGCAGCTAGCTCTACCTGCCACAGGAAGCTGTAGGAAGCTTCCAGCTAATATGAATGGTGTTCAGAGGGACAGCTGCAGAAGTCGCATTGAATCTGCAACCCCATGCACACACCAGAGTATATGCTGAGGACCCTAAACAGTGTCCACAGCAACCGCTCTTCCTGCATGCTGGACCCTCCCCTTCCTCATTCAATGCTCCCTGAAGATCACTGTTGGTTACTGGCGACAGAAAGCCTTAAAATGATGACACCATGGAGAGAAGGGACTTTGTTTTGCATTGTTTTATTTTGCTTCAAGTGAAGGTTTTATTATGTTGCTAAATATGGTCCCCAAGCTCAAGCTTGGGTTTCTAGTCCTAAGGTTTCCTCATAGCCCAAGGAGGCTGCTGGAGCCCCACACCCTACGCTCTAACTCTACCCAACTAGGAAGAAAAGCTAATGGATCCTATGTGCACCCCAAATCTTCAAGGCCATATCCCCCTATATTACATCAACCATAACTTTGTTGCTGGCAAAGAAACACCATCTTTATTCCTAGTGGCATTCACAGGGCCACCTGTAAAAGAGGATGTCCTGGTCTAAGAAGGGCTCTGGGGACTTAAGCCAGGCTCATCTACACTGTCTGCACAGTGAGCTCATGTCAGGGTTGGTCACTCTCTGTGCTCTCCCTTGGAGCCATAAATGAAAAAAGAAGGTTGAGGGCTGGAGGGGGAGAGAAGGGGACACAGGCACAGAGCCTGCGACAGAATGCCTGAGGATGGCAGCTTAGCAGAGAGAGAACTCACCTTGGCCCTGAGTTCCAGACAGTCCCACCTGTTCTCACCTGGCCACTTTGCTGTAGGCTGGTGTGAAGGTGTCATGATGGGACACTCATAGTCTTGTGGGAGCCAGGAAGGGGGAGGAAGCAAGATACAGAGTCAAGCTCTCCCCTTCAAAGGCATGTCCCGCCCCCTCCATTGGGGATGGAGCCACAGTGAGGTCAGTGCTCCCCACCCAAGCATAACTCAAAAGAACCACTTGTTGAATAGAAACCTCCAACCAGCCTTTGAGGACTCAGATCCAAACCTCCAAACCATAACAGAGAATCCAAGGAGGAAGTCTGAGAGGCTCCCGGCTAGCAGAAGAGAATAGTCCCCACACAGGGTGCACATACATGATACAAGCCCCCCACAGGATGCACACACATGGTACATACAGCCACCAAAACAGGAAGCACACATATGGTACATGCCCACACACACAGGATGCACACGCATGGTACATGTCTCCACACAGGGTGCACACACATGGTACATGCAGCCCACACGCAGGAAGCAGGGCCCTGGCTAAACAGTTCACACCTTCTCGCTCACGCCTCCTCTGGGACCCTGGCTTCCCTAGGCAGCGTGAGATGAGGTCTAAAGAGTCAGTGAGGACAGATAGGGACTAGGGCCAAACGCTTAACCCCCAAGCAGGGCCACTGATCTAGGCCACCCAGACCTAGGTAGCTGGAATCCTGTAGCCATTTCCATCTGTGGCATCTCTCATGCTCTCTGCCTCTCCCAACTGTCTCTGAACACCTCTGGGCTTCTCCAGTCTGCGGGTGGGACTCTTTCCAACCTGGTGGCCACACTGACCCCTGAACTTTCCCAGCAAGGAGCCCTGGAGGGTAGAAGTGCTGCAGGACATGGAAGGGGAGCCATGGGCCTCTGGTCTCTCCTCTGAGAGCCTCAGGGCTCTCAGGCATTTGCTTTAGGCCATGGTGCTGCCCAGAGCAGGAGGCCACATTCCTGACTCCCCATAATGCAGAGCCCCATCTGTCCCTGCTTCTCCACTTTCTGGCATAGCACAACCCATGCACTCCCCAAATCCTCAACCAGCCACAAGAGAATGTTATGGGGCCACCACACCACTGGGCACTAAGTGAGTTAGTGGAGCCTTCAGCCCCTGTGGGCCTTTGACTCCTCCATGGAGATGGTCAGCGGATGGGGTCACAATGACCCAAACCCAGTGGGAATGTCTGAGGGTAAACAGAGAGGAATTGAGTATGGAGATCTCATCCTAGAGAAGGAATTCTGTGCTAGTGAGGGGACTTCAAGGATGTCCCACGGCGAAAGGGGAACCTTTCGAGGAAGACTCCACAGTTCTCAACATATGTGCACCAAACTGCAGCATCAAAACACGCACAGCCAAAATGAACAGCGCTGGGAAAAGAATAGGCAAGTCTGTAGTCATGTGCGGAAATCATCTTCCTGCAAAGGATGGAGCCACTGTGCAGGAAACCAGCGTGATGATGTTCCGTCCAGTCTGCCACAGTGAACGTCACTCCACAGAACAGTCCAGCCCCCAGCATCCTAGTGTCCCCGCCAGGACCCTCACCAAGACAAATGGCACCCCAGCCCAACAAACTTCAATAAACTCTAAACCAGCAAAGAAAATGTTAATCACAACCTTCAGTCAGGAGCTGGAAAGCAATCCACCACCCAGACAAGTTACAGAGCCGGAAGACGCTCCGCTCCACGGAACCACAGCTGGATGTCAGGGAATGCCTGAGCCTTTGGGCCTTGGCCCATAACTGTGGCCTGGGAGGGAGGGAGGGAGGGAGNGGAGTCTGAGGCTGTAGGTCTGTGGGGCAGTGGCTGACTCAAATGTGACCCAGGCTAGGCCTCACCATCACATCTACACACCCACACCTGGGACAGGTCTGACTGACCTAGCTCCATTTTCTGGTTGTCTACCCTTAGACAGGTCACTTGCCCTCTCTGAGCCTCCTCAGTATCCTGTGAAAAAATAAGGTGTTAGCATGAACCCCTAAATGCCTGCAGTTAAATCAGAACCTCACATGCCGTCTGTGAGGCTGGCAGGGCAGGGGCTTTTTTCATCTATTGTCCAATCACAAACCACCTCCATCCCAGATGGATAAGGCCACTAAGACCCTGAGAGGACTGGGGGAAGTGGGGTCATAAAGCCCCCTCCTCCATCCACACTGAGGATGTGAGACCCTCATCCAGTCAAAGCAGCTGCTGATGAATGAGCACCCAGAGGGCCAGCCTCAGCAGGACTCACACAATAATCCAGTCTGAGCCAGCAAGTGACCTGTCTTCCAAAAGAAAGACACTCATCTCTCTCTGTCAGGAGACCCCAGGTGGCGCAGGCTGGCTGGCCCCTCCTGCTGCTGACAGGCTAGTCAGCAAGAGACAGAGCCCCACTTTAACTGTTATCTCGGCAACCTCTGGTGGGGAGACAAGGTTGGGTCCTTTATCTGGGAGGCTAGACTCAGAAAAAGGACCTATTTAAGTCTGGAAGGTTCCAGAAGGGTCTGGCTAGTCTGGAGCAGGACTCCTACAAAATGGCTGAATGATTCATGAGTGAGTCTCAGGACATAGCTGCGAGGCCTGGGGTTTGCAGAGACTGCTGGCCTGGCCTATCTTCTTTCATTGCTCCGGTTTTCTGGCAACCACTGGCTGCCAAGGAAACTGAGGCATAGCCCAGAGGCAGCCCAAGGCCGCCCAGTGAGAAAATCCGGTCTCTTCTCATCTCTCAGCCCTCAGCGGCCTCCTGCCACGACTTCCACAATCCCACCCAAACCCAGAGCAATGAGTCCATCTGTCGGTCCTCCCACGACCCAGATCTGTCCCACAGACTGCAAGAAGAAAGAAAGCAGGGCCTGGGTGAGGGGTAGTGGCCGGGACTGTCATAGGGGCTTCTCTTTGCTTGTGATCCATGCACTCAGCTCTGCCAGGAGTGTCCTTGTATCCCCAGGACACACCCCTCCTCTATCCCTGGGCTGGACCTTGTCTGGACTCCACCTGGTATTAAACTTGGCGAAGGAGACTTACAGGATGCACTCTACCGTGGGGCTGTCTGCTCTGAGCTCAGCTGGTAGGCCCACTGGCCATGGCCTGTGTCATCATAGCTGGGTCACACGTCCTTCTATGAACATCCTTTGGTTTCCTCACCCTGCCCTACTGGTGTCAGGCAGCCTCCAGCTCCCATCTGCATGATCCCTGCGGGTGTGAGCCCTGTCCCTTCTGGTTTGGAGGTGAATGGGTGGTCACGCTTCATTCCCTAGTCCCCACCATCTGCCCACTTTCTAGTCTAACTCACTCATTTTATGGATGAGAACACAGAGGCTCAAAGAGGGAGTGTGACCACACCATGGTCACACAACAACACGGGTTTTCAGACCCTCAAACTCTGCTCTCTCCCTGACCCTAACCTGCCGGGGAGCCGCTGTGGCCTGTGAACTGCATCACCACATTGGAGGTTAAAATGCACACTTCTAGGTACCACTTTGGACCACCTGAATCCAAATAGTTGTGATGAGGTCTTAAAAATCAGCATTTTAAAGAGCAGTCAGGGTTCCCTGCCCTGTGGGAAGTCCAATGTCCTCCCCCCTCC
>LOEQ01000003.1:349945-363706 GCA_001685075.1 Bramus lutescens
GTTTTCCAGCTGACAGAGAGATAGTACTGTTTCCTCTTCCTCACAGGCTGGAGTACACTGCCAGAATACAAGGGGTCATGGAGAGCCTAGCAGCGCCTTCGAAGACCCAAACATAGAGGGTCAGTTGCCATACATGAGTTCACTCGCCACCTTTCCCAGCCGCACACTTCCGCTGAGCTTCCCCAGCTCACAGCCGGAACTCACGAAGAAGTGAAGGTTTGAATTGAGGGTCAGTGGGCTCCAGGCTTCAGGATGGCTTCTGTGCCAGAATGCCTGCTTGTTTCCAGCTGGGTGACCTTCAGCAAGCGACTTCACCTCTCTGGTCCTTTGTCTTGCCACAAAAGCGTGAATGACAATAGAAGGTCCCTTTCAGGACACCTGATGGGACTTAGAAGTCCTGTGCCAAGGACACAGGACCTACCCTGGCTCACAAAGAACATCTATAAATATGTAGCAATTGCTAAAGATGCACAGCGCTTGACAGTTTGGAGAATGCTTTCCTGATCACCAAAAGCCTTTGCTCTGACTGAAAGACAGAATGGGACCACCCTGGAACAGCTCAGAGATTCCTCACACTGCCTGGGGGCTGTAGAACCTGATCTCCGTGGGTCAGCTTGTGGCCCCAAGCTGTGTTACAGCACTGATACTCTGGCTGGCTTGGATCAGTTACTTCCCCTTTCCGGTCCTGATTTTCTCATCTAAGAAGTAAAAGCCTGCACAGTGTCCAGATCTCCAGGGTCTCCACGGCGTTGTCATCAACCCGATGAAACTTTTTGCTCCAATGACATCTCTGGTCCTGGTTATATCCTGAGTGCTTGCTTTAGCCTGCCTGGTGTCAGGCCTCAGCAGGTGCCTTCAGTATCTTTCCAGTTCTCAAAGCAGCCTGGACAGATAAATCATGGAATACCCATTGTACCCATAGGGAAACTGCGGGACTGAGATGAACATTCCACAAGATAACTCACAATACAAGCGACCCCAGTTGGATAGGATTCTAACTCATATTGGTCAAATTCAACCTTGCACCCTGATGTCACCTCCACCCAGGGATCCAAGCCAGCTGAGCCACTTCAGCTCCTTTGTAAATCACCAGACTTCACCATGTGTCTGTCACCTTGGAACCTTCGTAATGACAGTGATATAGTAAGACCAGACCCCTGAAGCCCCTCAGCCTGGGAACGGTTGTCAGTCATGGAAGAGCCACAGAAAAGTCAAGAGAGAGCACTGCTGGGTCTGGGTTTGCACATGGCTTCTTCCTCGTTCTCCTCTTGAAGACACACACACACACACACACACACACACACACACACCTGAGTTCCATTCAAGTGACGGCACTACAGCTTGTGTGGCCCAGAGCTGAACAGACTTACTGGCATAGAGCTGAAACTGCCCTCACCTGGCCCATAAGTAGGAGAACAAAGAGTCTGAGGGTCTGAGGAGCAGGGATCATCATTACAAAATCCCTTGCAAGCGGCTCTACCGCCTCAGAGTCATTGTACTGATAACAATGGTTGTTTATTTACATTGGAGATTTGGATCTTTCCTTAGCAACCCACACAGACTGCCTGCAGCCTGGGACTCTAACTCATCTTAACTCCCGGATGACTTGAGGCCACTACTCCCTTCTCCAGCCCAACTAGCCAAACCTGAACTTTGCTCTGCAGAAAAACCTGGCTTCACTGTCTCTGGCTGTCACCCATGTTGTTCCTGTGTTGACCCCTTCGTGAGAGCCAACTCTGCCATCTGCTCCAAACCCTCTGCCACATCCCTCCAGCAGGTTAAGATCACCTGGGTGGTGAATTTCACCAGAGAAACTGGAAGCCCTCTCCCCACTTCCACCCTCCCCAGACCGGGGGCCCTAGCTGCTAAGTTTCTCTCAGTGTGAAACTTTAAATGACCCAAATATTCCTTAAAGTTTCAGGTTTTGTCTTTAAGATCCCATGTGTTTTTCTGTTATCCATATAATGTTTATTAGTTCCTTAGGACATCAGGCTCACATATGACTCAAGATCCTCCTGCCTCAGCCATCTGAGTGCTGAGATTACAGGCGCGCACCACCATACCTGACTAAGATTATTCTCTACTTCGATAGGACCCTTTTTAAATGGCCAGCCACCTTGTTAGTGGTGGGGGTGGAGAGACAGCCCAATGTTGGCCATCAACAACCTTGAGGAGTTCCCACCCAGCTCAGGGACCTCCACCCAGAGAAAGCCAGATCTTCAATTTCGCCACAGAAAGAACTTTGGGATGAAGCACAGAGAAGCAAAGGTACTGAGTTCATTAGATATTTTGAAGGAGTCATAAGGAGGGACACGGCACACTCAAAACAGGTGCAAATTCCTCCAGGAAGAGTTGGCACTGAGGTGTAGTGACAATGGCTGCACAGGTAACCCTCTGGCTTTCTAAGTGAGTGTTTTGGGGATTTAATTTACACTAAGGTATAAAGATTAGGCAAAGCTTAAATAAAACTGGTCTAATTATCTTTCTTAAAACACTTCCCTTTTGCGAATAAAACTGTCTGATGGTTTTGTGATGTTTGCTGTCCTGCCATAGGGTGAGAGAGCTATGCTAATTCAGCAGAACTCAAGGCCCACACATCCTGACCCTACTAAACACAGTTCACCTCTTGTTTTGAACATCTACGCTGTGTTGCCGTTTCTTGACTCACCGCCCCCAGCAAAGGTAGATGAGACCCCAGGGAGAGGGGCTTCTTTGCCTTCCCAGGTTCCCTTCGCTTTCTGTTCTGCCTCAACATAATCAGCCCCTGCTCAGGTTATCTTTCAGGCACTAGGCCAGCAGCCATGCTCCACTGAGGCTGGATGCCTCTGACTGCAGGAATCCATACCCTGAGGACGGCAGCTACACAGGCAGAGCTGAGCAGCGCAAGAACAGCGGAAATGTCCTGCATGGCAGGCAGCAGTGACAAATGACATTTGCATTTGTTCATCCCGTGGGATGTTCACCACCAAGAGTGCACTCTGATGACAGCCAGGCCTGGATGACAATAACAGGTACACACAGACAGGGACTCTGGAGAGTGGATCTGTGATGGGGAGGAGGCTCCAGGGTGTATGGGAGCCCTTGGTGTCTCTCACTGTCTTACTGCAATCCCAAATACAGTTTATTTTTAAATTTTCCAAAGAAGAGAAGGCCCAGAGCATCGCCCAGGCTCCAGGTGTCCCTTCAGACCCCAGATCCCTCTGCCTCCTGGCTTTAATTAGCACTAGTGAAAGTGGCCGGTCCTGGGACCAGTTCCTCCTTGGGCAGGGAAGAAGCTGCAGGCTGGCAGGTGCCGCACCCTCGCACCCCCATGCAGGCAGATGTTTCACCGTGCGGTCAGGTTTGGGGAAGAAGTGGCTGGAAGCTCTGGGTGGTGGTTCCTTCAGGTGTCTTCAGGGCCACACCTGGGAAGTGTCGAGAAGCGGCCTTGGGTCCTGCATGGGACCTGCTGAGCTAAACTGCAAGGGCCAAGCCCGAAACTCTACTCTCTGCAGTTCAGCTGCCCATGGCAGTGGGGCTGTCCCCACAGGGTCAGGAGAATGTGGAATGCCTAACTCCGTCCTCCCAGCCAACTGTCCCCTGAGTTCTTCCCCACAGTTACTACTTGCTGTGTAAAGGCAGGCAAGGCCCTCGCTGCTTGAGCCTTAGTTTCTCCAGCTGTGACATGTCAAAGGGTAAAACCTTCTGACCTTACATATTATATACACAATAAATAATGTGATGGTCTGAGCCTGGGGTCCAGCAGCCCAAACAACTTAGAATCCGAAGGTGGCACAGACACCAATTAGTAGATCAATTAAACAGAGAAAGAAGCAAAGCGAACAGGCAGAGAAAGATTCATTCACTGTGTCCACAATAGAAGGAGGTACGGTGCCCCCCCCCGCACAAATGTCTATTCGGGATTCTGAGGAATTTCATGTTTAAATAGAGGGCAGAAGTGTGCAGAGATCATCTGTCCTGGTCCAGGCGCGGCTTTGACCACCACTGACCACCACTGTCCCAGCTCCAACCTCCCCTACATGGCTGTCTGACAAGGTCAGAGCTGTGTGACAAGGTCAGAGCTGTGTGAAGTCTCTTCCCTCTGGCCAGCACCTGCTTCAGGCTTTTCCTTCCCACAACAGGAGACTCTCCCAGCAAATATCTGTTGTCTCCAGGGTCTGCTAGACAAAGGGAGGGCTCAAGAGTTTCTTTAGAAAATCTTCATGCCTGAGGACCCCTCTGAACACCCAGAGTGCAGTTACATTAGATTAAATGACATGCTTCGACTGGAAACCATGCAGCCCGATAAATCTGTGAACCTCCAAACATGGCAGCCAATTATGGGGGCCTTGTACCTGGCAGCCCCCTGCTTGAGTGTTGGGGGATATTTGATCGCACTGTGAAACTCCAAGACTATGTTCAAAAAAATTAACTTTGCTTCAGGTACCAGGGCCAGTGACTAGTTGACAAGACTTAGCCATAGAGAGTGTGAAGGACCTAGGAATATGAATAAAGAAACGCACAGGAAGGAGTAGGGAGGGACTTAGAGATTCGTAGTTCTTTTTGGTTTGGGACAAGGGGACACTCTTCTCTTGCTTGGTCTCCAGCCAAAGAGGAAGGTTAACCGGTTGCTTCTTGACTTCTCTGATCCAGAAGGTTTCACCCCAACATCTGACTCCTGAGTCCTCCCCTGTTACCTCTGGGGAACAGTGACTCCCCCACTCCTCTGTCCTTGGGAATGAGGAATATGAAACTGACAGCCAATGCTGAGCAGCCCGGGCTTCATGCACCGGGACAGTATTGAACACTAAGTGAATAAGTATCAAGTATCCAGCACTGAGGGCTGTAGCAGTCTAAGCCACAGAGACTGAAGAGGAGAGGGGTCTTCTAAAATGGTCTTCCAGGTGGTGCATTCCCTCTAAGCTGGTCCTCCAAGTTGATAACTGCCTGCTGTTTACCCTCAAGGACTTTGGAGGTGTTTTTGTTTAACTACAGCCAGCCAGTGAGACAGGAGCTATTGCTGTTCCACCGCCAGGCTGAGAATTATTAAATGGCTGTGTACAGCAGCCCAGGCCAGTGGCTTTAGTAAGAGATGCCGGTTCAGACCTGAACCACTAAGAGCAGGTTTGCCTCCAGGTGCTAGGGTCTGAGTCTCTCCAGGTCCTGGTGTCTGAGTCACTCTGGGTGTTAGGCTCCATGTCATCAAACATAATAAATGAATCCTAAGAATCTGTGTCACAGGAGAAGTGACAGAGAGCTGGCAGATACTAAGAGTTAGTCCTGTGTGCTAAGCAGGGCACCATCCATGACAAGCTCAGCGACCGACAAAGCTGGACAGTGGCTGAGGAGGTGTCAGGGAGAAACTCTGGAGATGTGACATGGAAGAAGAGCTTGGTGGAAGTGAAGAGAAAACTAATTCAGTGAGCAGGTAGAGGGACAACAGGGTGAAGGGCCTGAGCCCCTTGTGACTGCCTGGGGGCTGAAGGGAACATTGAAGAAGTGGACGAGGATCAGGCAACACTACCCCCACCCCTCAGCAATTCCAGTCCCTAAGAGACACACATGTCTGCTCATTCGAAGCACTATCCTGAGAGCCAGCAACATCACACAGCCCGAGTGCGTATCTGTGACTCTCCCTTGCCACTTTCCTAGTGACAGTTTGAAGGTGTGTGGCTCTAAGAACAGTGTGTGAGATGTAACACATTAAAAAGAATCACAGTTCAGATCACAGCCCGTCCCCAGGATGAAGGCAAAACAGCCCTGGACAGTGAGCAGGCAGGCAGGGAAAGCTCTTTCCCTGCTTTCAGATTTTATATAACATGTTTACTTGGCACTGTTTTTACAACTAATTTAAAAAAAATTACTAAGGAAGATGTGTTCTAACCAAGCCGATGACTGAGAGAGGGGTGGTAGCCCAGTTTGGTTTCCCTTCCTCGTGAGGTGCCCTCCCACCTGTGTTTCAGGGTACCTCACCACTGCTGATGGAAGTGAGCCAGCCCCAGGGACGCTACACCCACAGGGAGCATCCTCCAGCTGCACAGCCAGGTGCTGCAGCCTCTGGGTTCTCCAGAAAGGCCATCTTTACCCCAACAGCCTCCTTCCCAAAGCTCACACCAATGTTAGTATGGGTGGGGTTCGCGTGTTCCACAGAACTCCTGACAAAATTACAGCCCAAATGTACCCTTGGCCTCGGCCATCTGAGGCCAGACTGGCTGTTAGAGTGCCCCTAATCCCAGATGGAGCTAGCCACCTCCTTCCCAGGTCCCTGGAGACATTTGAGATCTGGTACCAGCCAGAGTCAATGCCGTTCCCTCCCCTCTCTAAGCTAGCCAGGTCCCAGACACCTTGTGAGGGTCCCCAAACTATAGGCCACAGTCAGGGGCAGGAGCCCATGGCTCCACATCCTCTACGAACCTTCCACAGAGCAGAAGTTCCCAGAGAGTCTCACTCGGGCCTTGCTCCCCACCAACCTCTCCTGCCTTCCAGGCCACCTTCCCCATGAGGTGCTTGTGGGGCCAGGCCAGAGATTTCTGACAGCTCTCTGCCACCAGCATGCAAAGGGAGCTGTTCTTTTTGGGGTTCAAAAACTTGGATTCCTTCATCTGAAGGCTAAATGTCTGCTCTGTCTGCTTTCTCAACAGACTTGCAGTGCCCTGGCTCAGGCCTAGGACCTTAGAAAAATCCCAGTTCGTGCCCCCTAGGACTGCCCTTTCCCCTGGCACAGTGCTCTGTGATAGCTTCTGGGATCATCTGAGGGAGGCAGGGCAAGAGAGAGGAAAGGGGAGCCAGGGAGAACCCTTTGGGCTATGTCCCTGACTATTCTTGCTCCATTGACAAGGGGCAGGACCACAGAGGCCTGAGTGACTCACTGTTCTTGACCATCGTCCTCAATAGGCCAAATCAACAGTCAAGAAATGGTGAGGAGGGGCTGGAGAGATGGTTCAGTGGTTAAGAGCACCGTCTGCTCTCCTAAAGGTCCTGAGTTCAGTTCCCAGCAACCACATGGTGGCTTACAACCATCTATGGTGGTATCTGGTATCCTCTTCTGGCCTGCAGGCATGCATGTAGGCAGAATACTGTATACACAATAAATAAAGAAATCTTTAAAAAAGAAAAAAAGAAATGGTGCGGAACAGATTTATTCAGAGTGGCCAAGTAGGGAAGAGGAAAGAAGCCCAGTGACCTCCAAGTCCGTCCTTTGGGGTCCTGACAGGAGGTTTCTATGTAAATAGAGGACACAGGTAGAGGACACGGGTAGAGGACACGGGTAGAGGACACGGGGGTGCATAGCTAAGCAATCCTGGCCCAGCTGTGGACCTTACCATCATCACTGTCTCAACACCAGTCTGTCCCACAAGATGGTCTGACAGGGATTATGTGAAGTCTCTCCCTAGGGTCTGTTGTTTTAAACATCTGATAGCCAGAGAGCAGCTCTTTAGAATATCTTGGTTCCTGTCAGGATAGTTGAAGAAGCCGTTGCCTGCCCTGGCCTTCCAGCCTGCAGGCCCTGCCTCAGATACAAACCAGGTCTGGCAGACTTCTTTGTCTCCGGTCCCTTCCTTTGATGAATCCCTTGCAGAAGCCTTCTGGATCTTTCCTTTGCAGGTCAGTCTCAAGCTCTGACTCCTGCCTGTTAAACATACTAAGTTTACAGGTGACAAAGAAGACCATGTGACTCTAAAGGAAGGAGCATGTGTCCCTTGCCAGAATCTCCTCTCCTGCTGGAGTACCGGCTACCAAAACATCTCAGATAGATGGTTTGGGCTGGAGAGGAGACTCCGCAGCTGAACACACACTGCTCTTGCAGAGGGCTTGGATTTGATTCCCAGCACCCACAGGATGGCTCACAGCCATCTGTAACTCCAGTTCAGACTCCCCTTCTCTCTGCAGACTCCCAAATACACGTGATACGCATGCATACACTCTCTCACACACATAAAAAGTATTTTTTAAATAAAAAAAATTGAGTATCTCCTCTCCTGGGCCATCGAGATGGCTCAGCAGTTAAAGTTGCCTGCCGCCAAGCTCGACTCCCTGAGTTCGATCCCCAGGACCCGCAGGGTGCAAGGAGAGTTACTGACTCCCACAAATTGCCTCTGACCTCTGCTGGTGTGCTCTGGCTGCACATAAGTGAACAAACGTGGCAAGGCTTTCTCCTTTCCTGGTTGCTTCCCCCAGGATCACAGTTAATACAGAACCTCTTATTCCACAAGGGCTATTTCTGTCACCTACAGGAGTGGCTTGGGGCTCAGTGACAGCCATCTCCCTACAGTGTCCAGGGTCCCTAGGCACAGCCAGCATGACACACAGCTCTAAAGACAGGTCTGGGGTGAAAGACTGAGAGCCAGGCCATGAAGGGATCTCAGAGCCATTGGTTCTGGTTCACTCAGTAGCTGGGAAGTAGACAAAAACAGGATCTCCTGAGTAAATTGGGAGCATGGGGATCATGGCAGAGGGCAGAAAGGGATGGGGAAGGAAGGGAGGGCAGCGGAGAAAAATATAGAGCTCAATAAAAACAACAAAAAATTTTTAAAAAAGAAGACAACATTTAGAAAAATAAAACCAAAACAAAAAATATCTTTAAAAAAAGAAAAGAAAAGGAAGAAAAGCTATGTGAATCTAAGGGTAGGAAGCCTGGACCATCCCCTGCGCACAGGGTCCAGAACAAAGGCTTTCAACCTGAACTTCCTGTTCATTCCTAAATGTGGGCAGACATATTTTGAATGTTATGAGTTCTGCTCAGTGGTAGAGCCCTGGCCTAGCAATGTACAAGACTCTAGATTCCATGCCCAGCACAATAAACAGAGAGAGTATGTATGTGTGGTGGTGGGGAGGGGTGGTACCCAGGTGACTCCAGAGAACATCCAGGCCTGAGACCTAATCTAATTTAGAAAATGCCAACCAGGAGTCTACAGCTGGCTTGGATTGTTTAGATGAAATCATGGCAGGAGTCGTGACAGTCTGCAGACAGGGCGGGAGCAACGCTCCCATCCCCACCCCTGATGCTTCCAATGAAGCAAACGTGAATTATTGGGAAGGTCACACAATTCTGTGCACACAGCAAAAGTGGCCAGGATCCCTCCCACTCTGGTCTCTCCTTGGCTTCCCAATCCTTGTCATCCCTTCAGAAAAAAAAATTAGAAAAGACACAGAGGTATCTTGGAAGACAAAGACTTTTATCCAAGGGGCCATTGTGGAGGAAAATGCAGTGTGACAATGACCAGAGAGCTGGTCATGCTGTCCCACATGTTTAGGCAGGCTTCATGCTATGCTACTGAAATCTCTGGGACAGACAGCTTTCCTGAGAGGTGCCTTCCTGTGCAGGTGATTGACAGGCCAGTGGATTAATCCTTAAGGGACAGGCAAGGTTCGTCTTCGTTCCTTACCAGGAAGCCTCTGCTAGGTAGAAATCCTAGATCTTTCCGGCAGTTCAGAAAGTCATGTCTTCACTCATGGCTGGCGATATCAACACAGATTCCATTCTACCAGATCCGAGCCCTGCAGCTTCAGCTCCTGGTATACCAAGTTGCTGATTGTGAAGGGTGGGTCTGTCCTCAATGGCTCCAACCAAGCCTGGTAAAATCTATCAGCCTAACACTGGACCCCACTGGACTGAAACTTCAGAGGGGCGAACGGGTGAATTACAGGGGATGTGACATCTACCCAAACAAGACTGTTACAACACGGTGCAGGTGACTCTGGCCAGGACAGTGTCCTTTGCGCTATTCTTACAACTTTTCTGCATGTTGGGGCTGGAGAGGTGGCTTAGTGGCTTAGAGTAGTTGCTGCCCTTTCAAAGCACTGGGATTCAGTTCCTGTCACCTATGTCAGATGACTCCCAACTGCCCCTGACTCCAGATCCAGCGAATCCCACACTTCCTTCTTACCATTACACACACACACACACACACACACACACACACACACATTTTACAATAAAAATGTGAGTCGGTTTTAGGGGCCCATCACACACCACTTCACTCAATGCCTGTGTTCCCTGTTTATCCACACCGTGCCTGTCCTCTTGAGGAGCACCACACAGGCCTTAACTCTCCATCCTAAGCGGTCCCAGGAGAGGCAGGTCCTGAAGATACACAGGGCTTTGGGAGAGGGAACCAGCCATGGAGGGCAGCTACTGCCTGGATAGGTCAGCCCAAGGGGAGAGAAAGCAAGGCCCACACCTGGGATCTGGCCCTGGGCTTTGGAGGGACCTGATTTAGAGTCGAGGTGGAGAACCAGCTGGAGATCAGTCCAGAACCAAGCTGCAACGTCAGTTACAGGGTATGGGTCCTGAGGGGAAACCTAAAAACACCAGGCAGGGTGGTGGTTTTTCCACGGGGGTCTAATTCTGTCTCCCACGTGCCCCTTCCCTCGGCACCTGGACCGGCTTTGGCTGGAGGGCCACAGAAACCTCAGGGGCTGTGTTGCAATCTCATGGCCCTGCCATGANCCCTGCCATGAAGCAAGGGCTGCCAGACACAGGCAGCGAGGAGAGCTCCAAGCCCCAGCAAAGCAGAGTAAGAAATCTCACCTCAGACCCTGCTAGCCGCCCCCTACTTTAAACCCGCCCCCCCACCACACACACACACTTAGGTGAGGTGAAATTCTGAAACTAGACCTGCCCCAAGCCAGTTCCCTTTCCAGGGCCATCGAAAACTCTGTGTTTCCTCCAGCAATTCCTTTTGGGGAGTCACTTGTTCCTTGAGGCAGGGTGAGGACAGCTGGATTCAGGAAGTGGCTGGTGTCTTCAGTGGCCAACTTCGCCTTTCACTTTTCTTATCAGTTAGGTGTGTGAGTTATCTCGGGGCTGATGCTATGGAACCACCTTGATGGACAGGACCCCTGAAACTCTGCTCCCATCCGGGGCAAGGCATCAAGGTGGGAACCTGAGCCAAACTGAAATTCAGAAGGAGAAGCTGAAATAGGAACAAGAAGAGACGAGGATGGAGGGGGAGCTGGCTGCACACCCCCAAGGACGGCACTCTCCACCCAAGCCAAGATCTATCTCCTTTGCGTGGAAGCGAATGGGCCCTCCGATTCAAAAACCACAGCTCTTACCTCAAGGCAAACATGAGTTAGTTTGTTCTGGAGCCAGACATGAAAGACCATGGCCCAGGAATACAGTTTCAGGTTTCTATAGCAGCAGAGAAAAGAAAGCCATAAGCCACAGCATCTTTCAAATGCATTTGTGGGAACATAAGGCTGGGAGGTGAAGGTCAGTCAGGGAGTCTCCACTCTAGACTTCAGATGCTACCTGATTACATTCTTAGCCTTTATATTGGTAGGATCCCGGTTCTGTTTGTACAGTCCAAAGAATTTACTTACAAGGATGTTAGGTCACTCACAGAGGTGAGCAACCACAGTTACTTAGGGGTTGAGATAGCCCAAGGTAATTGGTTCTTCTGCAACTTTCCAGGTCTCCACAGTCATTAAAGTGTGTGGGGGGTTGTTTTTGTGTTTTGTTTTGTTTTGTTTATTTTGTTTTTTAGTTTTTCAAGACAGGCTTTGGAGCCTGTCCTGGAACTAGCTCTTGTAGACCAGGCTAGCCTCAAACTCACAGAGATCCACCTGCCTGTGCCTCCCAAGTGTTGGGATTAAAGGCATACATCACTACTGCCCAGCTATTAAAGTATTCTTTAAGATACATTTGTATTTATATGTCTGTGTCATAGGTGAGCCAGTGCCTGAGGTGATCAGGTCACCCGGAGTTGGAGTTGCAGGCAGTTGGGAGCTGCTGGGAACCCAGCTTGGGTCCTCTGCAAACACACTCAACCACTCAGTCATCTCTCCAGTCCCTAGCACTTTTTTTTAACTTATTTTATTCCGTGTGTATTGGTGTTTTGCCTGCACATATGTCTGTGTGAGGGTGTTGGATCCTGGAGTTACAGACAGTTGTGAGCTGCCATGTGGGTGCTGGGAACTGAGTCCAGACCTTCTGGAAGAACAGCCAGAGCTCCCTACTGCTGATCCATCTCTCCAGCCTCCATCACCAAATTTCTAATCATCCTCAAATCTGTCTCCAAGAATGTTTAACACAGGATGGTTCTTATTTTCCTGGGAACTTCAGTTTCCAGACATAAGTAGAATTTACTCTCAGTGACTCTGAGGAGCTGTTCCTTTGGAAGGGACCCATGGGCAGCAGCCTCACACCCTTGTCAATTCCCCTTATTAAACCTCAGTGTGATGTGGGGGAGGGTGCTGGAGAGACAGCTAAGAGGTTGGGAGCATTGGCTGCTCTTCCAGAGGTCCCGAGTTCAATTCCCAGCAACCACATGGTGGCTCACAACCATCCATAATGAGATCTGGGGCCCTCTTCTGGCCTTCAGGCGGACATGCAGACTGAACTTGTATACATCATAAATAAATGTTAGAGCAAACAAACAAAAAAAGTCAGTGGGGTACCAATGCTGCCCATCACTCTAGGTTATTAACGGCCATTTTCATTACATGATGTTTGAATCTTCATAACAAGCATGCCTTGAGGAGCATCTATTGAGATGTCAGGCAGACAGTTCACCTCCAGCCACACCATCTACACCATGCTGCCTAACAGCTGCCCCAGTCCTGTACTGAATCTGATACAATCACTGCTCTACTATTCCTCCCTTAAAGATGGGGAAACTGTGGTAGTCAGACCAAGTAACCTGCCCAGAATGAACCTAGTCTAGGTCCCTGCTGCTCGGAAACCCAAAGAGGTTCCTTTTTAAGAAACAGAGACTGGGGGCCTTAAGATGGGACTCAGTGGCAGAGTATTTGCAGAACATCGATTAAGCCCAGCACTCGGGAGGATGCACCACAGTCAGGAGATCAAGGTCATCCCTGGCTATGTAGGGAATTTGAGAACAGCCTGAGCTTTATAATACCCTGCCTAAGGAAGAAAGGGTGGGAGGGCAGGAGACAGACAGACAGACAGACAGACAGAGACAGAGGGACAGAGAGTAAATTTAGCATTTTCAACTGGTTTAAGTAAAGCAAGAACAGAACACTGAAGTTTAAGCCCCATGAGCCTGACTGTGTATATCCAGTGACCATTGCACCATGGAGCCTCGAGCAAGGCAGACCCAGAGGCTCATAGAACAAGAACTGTTTTGTAGGTAGCTCTACCAGCACACACCCATGGGAGAAGCACCTGTGGGTGGGAAGGGGCCATGAAGGGAGTGAAAAGGCTCACCTGGGAGCCACAGAGGGATCACCACAGGAAAAACTGAGGATGGAAGTCAGGCGCTAGCCTCACAACAGATAGATTCTAGAATGTTTTTCTCTTGCTCCCAAGCAGAGCAGGAACCTGAAGTCTGGAAGCCAGCATCCATGGCACCCCAACTCCTGCACTAATGCTCTGAGAGCTCACGAGCACCCCATCCCACAGCCCAGCTCCAAGGGCAGGAAGTGAGCTCTGAGCTGCTGTAGCCAAATGTCTTTGGGGAAAACTGCCTTGTCCTCCCCCATGTCAGTGAGCCCCACAGGACATGGCAGCAGCTTGAAATAAACCGAAGGACACAGACTGCCATTAAAGCCGACTTTAGCCGAGATGCTGGAACCAGGCCAGGGCCAGGCTTTGGGTTGGAATGAGACACCAACTATGAGGGGCCCCAGAGAAGAGATGTCCTGGCTATTCCCTGGACAGTTCTAAGTCCCTTGCTGTGCACTGCCACTGAAGACACGGGTTTGGATCTTGTCAGCTCAGATTGGTGGCTCTGTTATAGGAGTGGACATGGTCATGGGAGGGCATCCAAGCCAAATCTGGGATGGCAACCTAGAAGAGAGCCCAGAACTGGTCAAACC
>LOEQ01000003.1:363760-384849 GCA_001685075.1 Bramus lutescens
TGCCTCTGAATCTGGGGGTTGATTCTGTGGGGTCCACAGCTCTCCCCAATACCAGCTAGATGCTTTAGTCCTTCAGCCAATGGCTTTCTCTGGTCACCTGCATCCATCTTGCTACCTGGACAAAAGTCAGCAGTGTGGGGAAACTCACACTGGGGCTACCATGCTGAGAAACAGGAGTCCCAGGTCCTGGCATACAGAGGAGGAAGCTAGAGTGCCCACCACAGAGCTTCCGCCCACAGATGGGGCAACAGAAATCACTCTTCTCCCTCCATCCCAGCCCCACCACATGCCACCCAGCAGCATTCACAGCCACAGTTCTGGCCTCTTGAGCATAATGCCTGCTGTAGCCAGCAACCAGCAGAAGTCATTTGGCCACTTTCAGCCATCTCTGGGCTCCCTCAGCTACTGGTTTTGAACCCATTCCTGCTCTCTGCCTGTCCTTCATCCTCACTTCAACCACCCTATTTCAAAGGCATCTTTCCTAAGGGCATCCTCTAGTATCCACTTCCCTTAGTGCGCGCGCATGTGCACACACACACACACACACACACATGCTTAACATGCTTCTTCTACAGGCCAGGGCTGCTGTTACTCCCTCCCCACAGCAGGCCCTTTGGTTCACACTTGAGAAAGACAAAAAGAAAGAAAAAAAAAGAAAAAGGAGGAAGGAAGGAAAAAACTGAAAGCGGTGTTCAAACTTAGCACCAGTTAACTACCAAGAACACAAGACACGATTTCCTGTGTTTTTTCTGGTTTTTTAAAAGAGTTCCAAAAAAGTTTCCTCTACAAAACTGAGACCGAAATGGCAAAAAAATGCAAATGTGGTAGCCCTGCTTTAAGCCACCATCTGCACCCAGAACAGGGCAGTCACAGAGACCCTGAGGGGTCCAAAGCCTAAAGAGAGAATTCCATCAGGAGACAGGACCATTCCCTATAGAATCACCAAGACTATAGGCTCCCAGAGAGCAGGCACTATCTCTTGACCCTGTATGCCAAACCTGTCACTGTGCAAGGCTCAGTAGATGAGTGGGTAGGATGATAGGTGAAGAGATGATGGATGCATGGATGATGGATGAATGGATGGATGGATGGTGGGTGGATGATGGATGGATGAATGGATGTATGGATGGATGGGTGGTGGGTGGATGATGGATGGATGAATGGATGGATGGTGGGTGGATGGTGGATGGATGGATGGATGGATGGATGGGTGGGTGGGTGGTGGGTGGATGATGGATGGATGAATGGATGGATGGTGGGTGGATGATGGATGGATAGATGGTGGGTGGGTGGGTAAGTGTGAGGAGAGATGAATAAGCAGATGAATGGATGGGTGAGTGAATAGGGTGTGTGTGTGTGTGTGTGTGTGTGACAGATGGTAGGTAGATGAATAGGTGAATGGATGGATAGGTGGATGAGTCCATGGATAGACATGTGGGTGGGTGAAAAGGTGGGTGGATGGATGGATTGGCAGATGGATAACTGAGAATGGAAGGGTAGATTAATACGTGGTAGGTCAATAGATTGGGTAAATGAAGGGGTAACTAGATAGGTGTATCCATGGATAGAATAGTAGATGAATGGATGGTTAAGTGGGAGGACAGATGGATAAGTGAGAGCTGATGCTGAATGGGTGGATGGTAGGTAGACAGATATGTGAGTGAATGGATAAGTGTATGGATGGATGATTGGGTGGATGGATAGATGAATGGGTAGATGTTTGGGGGATGGATGGATGGATGGATGGATGGATGGATGGATAGATGTTTGGGTGGATGGATGGATGGATGGATGGATGGATGTTTGGGTGGATGGATGAATGGGTAGATGTTTGGATTGATGGGTGGATGGTTGGGTGGATAAATAAATGGGTAGATGTTTGGGAGGATGAATGGATGGATGATCAAGTGGATGGATGAATGGATGATCCCATGGATTAGGTGCTAAGTGAATAGATGAGCAAGTGATAGGTGGGTTGATAGGTGGATGGATCTAGTTACAAGAGCACCTGGACCCTATGTAATCCAACTGGCTATGGGCTACAGGCCTGGACATACATCAGGGAATACAGAGTCTTACCCTCCTTGAGTGTACTGTAGAGGAGACTCACTAACAAAAGAGAAAAGGCCCTACATGCAGGTGTCCTTGCCCCAGCTCTGTCAGTGTAAAGGGGGCTCTTCCATTCTGGAGGAGAGCTTTTCTCAAGGTGGCTGTTGGCAGTTGAGTCTGAAGGAGGAAGCTGTCAGCCAGCCTACCAGGGAAGGAAGCAGATTCCAGGCAGAAGAAATGGTGGGCACTGGCTCTGGGATAGCTGGAAAGGGATGAGGATCTGGGGAAAAGCAAGAGGAAGCTAGCATGGCTGGAGCCCAGCTGGCAGGAAGGAGATGGTGCTCAGGCAGAGAGCAGGCTAGGGCTCCAGAGCATCACAGGCCATGACCCCAGAGTGTCATGGGCTACGTCATTACGGGACTTTTGGAAAAACTGTTCAGGTTAACTTGCTGAGGAGCACGCTCAAAAACCAGTATGAAGGAGCTGCTGGAAACCCCAGGAACTGGAGGATCTACAGGGCTACAAGAAGGCCTCCCCCTCTGTCCCCTAGCAAAGCACATATCCCAAAGGCCTGTGCTGCCCCCCTGTCATTGGCCTGTGAACTTGAAGAATCCTCTGTAGACAGGGAGGACAGTTTTCTGGGAGACCAAGGCCAGTACCCACAAAGAAGTCATCTGAACAGTGTTCCTGACAGCCCAGCCTTCATCTGAAACCTGACATCTCATGTTTTTGTTTTATTTTATTTTAATTTATTTTGAGGCAGGGTTTCACTGTGTGGCCCTGGTGGTCTAGAACTCACTATGTAAAACAGGCTAGCCTCTAATTCACAGAGACCTGCCTGCCTCTACCTCCTGAACGTTGGGATTAAAGGCATGCCTTCTCCATGCTTGGCCTCAGCACCCTCCTTTAAACAGGAGAAAAATATTGCAGAGTGCCAACCAAGAATCCTCTGCAGGATATCTCAAAAGCAATCAAGACCATGCAAGCCAGGCAAAGTCTGAATAAGTCACAGCCAAAGAGATGTGACCACCGTAGGATAGGGAGCATGGAGGGTCCCAGAATAGGAAAAGGGGAGAGGGGACACTTACGTAAAAACAGAGAAGTGTGGGATTTAATTAACAAAAATGCACTAAGGTTGGTCAGTTCCCTGCAGGGGTTAGTCATGTCAGAAGGGGTGGCCACCCTGGGCTGGGTCCATGACCACCTTGAGTAGACACAAGATTCTATTCAAGACATTTGGCCCTGGGCTTTGGCCTCTAATTTCCATAGATTCAGAGAAGCTGAGATGGAGCTGCCAAGAGTGTCACCCTGACAAGCAAGCTTGCCTCTTCTGATCAACACGGGGCCAAATGCTTGTTGCAACCCTTAGGTTGTAACCATCCCAGGCTCTGCAGTGAGCCTCTGTGGAGGACAGTGATGGCGGATACAGGAGCCTGGCTTCAGACTGTGCCACCTCTCTCTGTGTGGCCTGGGACAAGTCATGTGACCCCGCTGTTCCTCTGCTTCCTTGGCATTAGCACGATAACCATCTTAAGACAGTGTTGGGCAGCTAAAGGAGGTGAGCCAGGATGGTAAATCAACCCATGATACGGGGCTCACAGACAAGGCAGCCCAGGGGCAGCACCAGTGGGAACTCTGCAGACCAGCCTAGAAGAACCAGAGGAAGACACCCGGGCTAACGTTCAGGGTGTGAGACTGGCTAGTTCTGTTCCAGGATAGTAGGTTCTGTACCAGTGTCTACAACAGATCTGTAAGAGTTTGGGCGGCATCCCACCTCTCCCAGCATGGTGGCCTCTCTGAACCCACCTCCCTTCATATGTCCCACCTTCTTCTGCGCTATCCACGGGCATGTGGGAAAGTCCCACAATGCAGGAGGCCAAGCAGAAGCAGGAGGAGTTCCCTGCACAGTGGGTAAGGATGGAGACCCAAGGCTGGAGCGTCCTTGTAGCTATTTGTTGACTTAGGGAGGGCTGGAAGAACATCACAGAAGCCCAATGGATTGTCCCCTTATATTTCACTGGCTGTTATCCAGTCATGTGACCCTACTACTGTCTCAGAGATGATCAGGGTCCATAGCTGGGTGAGGATGGGACCGTCCCCTGAAACACAGAGGAAGGAAGGGTACCTGACACAGTCAGGGTTTCGTGATAAGAGACGAACAGGGTGCAGACCTATCACCAAACACAGGGTCACCTCCTGGCCAATTCCAGGGCAAGCCGCTCTGCCATTTAAAACCCATCTCTGGGTCCTAGTTTCTCTATTTGACTAAAGAGAGTGATACTCTTGAAGTGGGAGGAGATGAACTGTAGGACACTGCCACCTGCCACAGCGTCTTCCTGATCACGACTGTGGGGACCTGCCCTGGACATCACTGGGGCACGCCACTCAGGATCATGGGGTTGAATCCGTCATTCTGAGAACGAATCCGTGTCCTCATGGAGTAGTGGTCTAGTCAGAAGACCCTCAGGGCATTGCCACCCACCCGGAGAATGATTTCAAGTAAGTGCTTGAGTCTGACTAAACAGAAGAGGGTGACCATGCATTCTAGAACCTTCCAGCCATGTCAGAACCCATGTGGCTCACGCTCACACACCCCTTTCCCTCACGCTGTGGTGAAGACCAGCAAGTGGCAGGCCATCATAGGAAGCTTTGTCTTTCAGGCACTGTGAGCAGGGCACTGTTCCCCCCCTTGGCATTTCAAAAGCAATCTGGGTGAGATGAGGCACACTGTAAAGCGGGCATTTTCCTCCCACGCACCTAGGGCGATCTGGGTCCTATGGCAACATTTACACCTTCCAGCGGCAACCAGCCCTGAGGTTAAGCTTGAAATCTTGGTGGGGAGGGGGGAGAGATTTCTTGAAAAAGGCCTATGCTGCTGCCCGCACTTTTGAATGGAAACAAGTTATTGGCCATGATACCATCGTGGTCAGAGCTCACACCCCGAGAAAGGAAAAGCCACCTTGAACTTGAGAGTGAGGAAGACCCTAGAACAAAAAGACAGAAAATGGCAGCAACCCCTGCACCAGCCAGGCCATGAACACTGGCAACTGGGCACTTGCTACAGAGCCCTGTCTGGGCCACCCACACAGCTGGGAACTCAGCAGGACAGACAAGAGCTTGCCAGTATGGACAGCAAGAAGGAAGTGGCTTTTTCAGCCGGCTGCCCCGAGGCAGCTGATAGCAAGAAACCCAACCAAGAAAAGTGCAGGGCTATTTTCAACCTTGGGGTTTCCACCCCAATGTCCCCAAGTACTGTGGGCAGTGTGACTCCCCTGTAAGAAAGCCAGGCGACCGATGAAAGAGAAGCAGCTATAAGGAAGTTGAATCTGGAGGAAAAGGGTGATGGTAGGACCCACCGTGAAATACAGGACCCCTCTTCCCCCTTTTGGGAGTCCTGGGTGTCTCTGCTGCACTACAAGGTTCTGTGCAACTGTCCCAGGGCTGTGGGACAAACAGCCATAATAGTAGGTTAAAACAGCACACACTCATTCCCTTACAGTCCTCAAGAAGAATCACAAAGTGGGACAACAGTTCCTTCTAGAACCTTCTGTTTCACTGCCATTCTCAGCTTCTAGAGTCCCCTCATTCCTCGGCTCATGGTCTGCCTTCCATCTGCAAGCCCTCACAACCGACTAAATCCTGTTCTGTGGTGTTGCATGTCTTCTCCGGCTCTGACCTCTATGTCCCCTCTCCATAGACTCTGACTCAGCACTGGGACATAGGGCTCCTATGGATAATCGAGGAGGGTCTTCCATCATAAGACTCTTGGCTTATTCACAGGGTCTCCAACAACAGCTGCTTTATTCTGACCTCAGGATCTCTAACCTACTTTGTTCAACAGCTCACTCCAGACAGAGGCAGGGGCATTGCGGAGATCAAGAGACCCCTCAGAAGCCACAGGCAGGTATGAAAGGGGCATCTGGGAGTTTGGGCAATTTTTAAGTTCCATTTTTGTATACTCCAGACAAAAGCAAAGCAGGGGGTGTTATAGTCACCAGACCCTCAATGCAAGGGTATGACCCATGAGGCTTTGAGTTCAGTCCCACTCAGTAACACAGCTCCAAGTCAGAATTCAGTCCCCCATTTACGCATGCTGGAGGGACCAGGAAGAACCTGCTCACTGGGCAGCATCCACAAAAGCTGTTCCTTCCCCATGTCTCGCCACAAGTGATCCTAGACCCTGAGATTCTGCCCTTCCTCTCCTCTCCTGCCTCTCTCCTTCCACAAAATCAGAAAGGCTGACCTAAAGCACACTATTTCAGCAGTCTCCAGGGAGGTGGTCACAGTGACGCCTCCTTTGGGGTGTGAGAGTCCATCTAACCACTAAGAAACGGTGGAATGGCCTTCATGCTCCCACCGCTTGTCAGGAGAAGGTTGGAAAGGAGCTCTCCCTTCTCTCAGCATCTCTGGGCCATCCTTGAACCCCTTCTTCACGTCACAGCTCTATGGGGATCATAGACAGCACCTCGTGGGCCCTCCCACCACCTGCCATGTGACCATCAGAACCACCCTACCACACAGGCACAGGCAGTTGGGAGGCTGAGGTAGGAGGACAGTCACAGTCTGGGGCTAGCCTGGACTACAGACTAAGACCCTTTCTCAAAAACAAAGAGATAATAAAACAGAGTGCTGCAGTACTCCAGGCTTTGGGCAGGAAGCTGGGATCAAGGCAGCCTGGCCATTAGGCTAGCTGAGACCCTGTGTAAGTAAGCTTCATGAGAGAAGTTTANATAATACTGTTTATAGCTACAGCTTTCTGAGGTGATCACATATCATATACAATTAAATCAGTGTCCATAACTAATTCTACACACTCTTGCATTGCTTTAGCAATCCTAACAATTGAAGATTCCATTATTATTACTTTGGTTTGCTTTGCTTTGGTTTCTTGAGACAGTGTTTCACTGTGTGGCCCTGGATGGTCTGGAACTCACCATCCTCCTGCCTCAGCCTCACAAGTGCTTGCATGACAGGAATCCAGCACCTCACCCTACCAACAATTACATATTGATGTAGTTGACTGACACACATACTTGATCACTGACTGGCATTACAGTTCATTGACAAGAACTATTTAATATCTATAGTGCAACTACTTAATCACTCAGCTTAATTACAAATGAGTGATAAATGGAAATGCACTTTTGGTGGGAGTATTTACTGAGTGTCAGGTCATTTGCTCCTCAGTGTGTGGTACTGAATCCAGAGTTGGAAGCATGAGCAGTTGGTGAGGTTGGAGTGGTTGGGAGCCTAGTCTGTCCTGCGGCCACACATTCTCCCCCCACCCTCCACTGGCCTAAGCCCTCATACAGCAGGTGCACCCCGGCCTTGCCCCAACCCACCCAACTCCTCCCTTTTTGTCTCTGGGGTTGGTGTCTTATGTGGGCAGTACAAGAGAAAACAGAACACTTGCTCCCCAGTGGATCTTGCTCTGGGCTCAGTTGTCCTCGGGGTTAAAGGTCTTACACAGAGGCTCTTCCCTCTTAGTGTGCTCCCAGAAGGCTTCACACCAGCCAAGCATGGACCCCTGCCTCACTTTCCACATCTGTAAGCTGTGACTAACAGGCCTTGTCTCTGAGGGATTCCATGAGAGCAGAGGTGGCATGCATTGCCTTAGTGCCAGGATGTGCTAGACTGTATCCACCCATCTGAGCTCGCAGCTCATGGCCACCTGAGCTTGCATCCTGTACCCATCGGAGTCACAGCCCATGCCCACCTGAACAAGCAGCCCATGCTCACCTGCAGTTGGGGCTTTGCTCTCAGTTGCTAATGCAATGGCTCCTGGGCTGGATGCAACATCAGTGAGGGGCCATGCTTGACTTGTGTCCAGCATGAGTATGTGCATGGAAACGGAAGGTCAAACTTCATCACTATGACTGGTAACCGCCCCCCTAATCCTTCCAGGAGCCTCCAGAAGGGTGCTATCAGTGCAATATCCTTCCTCCATGCCTTCCCACACTTCACACAGTCTGGGCTCACTAAAACCCAAACAGGCCTCTGACTGAACAGTATACATAGTCTACTGCACTCTCCACTATCTTCTGTGTACCAGTTCCATTGTTCCATCCTCCAGACCTTTCTGCCATTGTCTTGGGAACCAAAAATAAAATCCTTAACATCTCAGTCCGCTATTCCATTCTTTCTTTAAAGTTCCTTCTTTAAGAATCCTCAAAGCTGCCAGGCGGTGGTGGCACACGCCTTTAATCCTAGCACTTGGAAGGCAGAGGAAGGCAGATCTCTGTAAGTTCGAGGCCAGCCTGGTCTACAGAGCAAGTTCCAGGACAGGCTCCAAAGATATACAGAGAAACCCTGTCTCAAAAAAACAAAATCTTCAAAGTCATAGTGATTCATGCCTGTATTCCCATCACTCAGGAGGCTGAGGCAGGAGGATTGCAATGAGTTCAAAGTCTGGGCTACAGAGTCAGGTCTTGTCTCAATTTTTTTATCAAAATTTTTTTAAATCCTGGAATCTAATGAAAATTATATTCAAGAGTGGTTTTTTAAGAAAGGAACAGATATCACTTTTATGAAAGAGTAATTTACTTTAATAAAGAATAAGATCAATACTTTTTCAATGGATACAAAAATAAATATTTGGATTACAGATTTGTGCACTAGCACTCATGGAGGCAGGAGGTGACATGTGACACGTGGCCAGCAGACAGACTGTCCTGGCTTCAGAAGAGATGTTCCTGGCTTTGGCTGAGGGGGAGAAGCAAGCCCCGGGTTCTGTTCGCAGACAGCACACACTCTGGCAATGGTGTCTGTTAAGCTGGCCCACCTCCACCACCTTCACACAACAGCCACGAAGTTCTCTGTGTTCTTTGGCTTTTCTGGTTGCAAGGCATGGCCTGTCGAGCCCCTCATTGGCTGGGACTGTCTTCCAAATCCTCATACTTCCCCTCCTTCTCAGAACTACAGTCAACAGGTAAAGCTTCCCCTGCCCTTCACTGTGGAATGCTGAGCACATTAGGAGGGATCCAGGCTGGTTACAAAGGAGAACAGATCCAGGAGGTCTCTCCTGTCTCCAGACAAGAGTGGAAGGAAGGGGATGCTCCCTATTGCCACATGTGCTTGGCATCGGCACCTGCTGTGCACTGATAGCCAAACTAAATCCTTGGCAGTGGCTCACTCCTACAGGAAGCGGCCCTGGAGGCATTCCTGCGGCCCCACAGCCAGTGATTTAAATTACTTAGATACTAGACTGGACGGTCAGATTGAGGGCACAAACAGGCCTCAGTCATTGAGCTGTGCCCTAAGTTTTCCACCCTGGAATGCTGGGCATTCTGCCCTGTGCTGCGTAGGATATATACCTTTCTCTGGTATGTGGGTGGGCACCTCTAAGCCTAGAGTGCAATTTGGACATTGCTTTTCACTGGGCCTTAGGGCTAGCTGTGGAATGGGACGGTGGGAGGGTGAGATGCCTGTGGATGGGTCCTCTCCACAGTTCCTGGTCCTACCATGCCCCACGCAAACCCCACCAGCTGACACAGAGTCATGGGAATTGATGAGCCACAACGAAAATTCATATGAAACCCATAAGCAGTATCTACACTCCTATTTATAATCTGCCCTTTACAGGAAAGGTCCAAAGTGATTGACAGTAGGGCATGCAAAAATATATATATTGTTTAAAAAGTGAAAACCATTTAGACAGAAGACAGAGGTTACCTGGGACTACCTCATTACAGAAGCTTTTTGGAAAAAAAAAAGTATCAACTTTCTTTTCTCAGCCTTCTGGCCAAAAACTAAAAGAAAAGGGCTGAACAGTAAAAAGATGCATTGTGTACATTCAAGCAGAGGAAGTCACAAATCTCTACCTTCAGTCAAAGGAGGACAAGGGTGGCTCTATTGGCAGACTGATTCACTGTCAAAGGGACTCCAACATGCAGAAAGAATAGCCATTAATGGCAAAGGACAAAATTCATTAAAAAAAATGTTTTAATCGCAGGGTTCTAGCCACAGCCCCTGCAAGCTTCCAGCATCTGCCTGAGCAGGAGTGTGTCCATGGCTGGGCTTCTTGAGGCCCCACGGGGGACACTGCCCACCCTAGTCAGGGGGGTTCACATCCTTTATAATCATGTCACTCAAAGAATCGTGACACTTGAGTCTGGGGCGAGGTGGGATGCCCAGAGAGAGGCTTAGACAGTGATCTGTTGATGTTCTCTGAAAAAGGGTCTCTGATGTGAGGCACAAATATCTGGAAACATCCGGAAGGTCTGGTCTAGCTGGGGCTCCTCCAGGGCTGGCATCAGGGAGCCAGCACCACAGGTCTTGCCAGCTTCCTCCATCATCTGCCTGGCATACAGCTGCTCCACCTGCAAGGGCCGTGTGCCAAGTCAGAAGAGAGGTGGGAGGAAAATCGGGGCCTTCCACAGTCCTCCGAGCCCCTCAGTGACGAGAAGGAGCTGGGCAGGCAGTACTCCTCACATTGTTCAAATAAGGGCTTACAAAACTGCAATCGGTCACTTAGACGTGAGGGCCACTTGACAGGGGAAGATTTTCTGAAGAGGGAGGAACAGGGGAAGGGAGGAAAGGAGAAGAAGGAAAACACAGATGAAGAGAGCCCCAACCCGGGAAGACAGAACGCAGAGGTGGCGGGAACTCTTTGCAGTCTGGTTCAGCCACCGCTGCTCCAGTCACACAGGTGGAATATTCAGTCCTTGCTGTCTCTTTTCACCCTGGGATAAAGTTGGTCCCATATAAATGAGGGTGAGACTATCTGGGCACGAGACAGAGCCGCTAACTCTCACCTGCACCAGGATGAGCTTGGAGCGCAAGGGCACAGTGTCTGGAAACTCCTCCCCAAAGCACAGCACCACCCTGCTATCGGGAAGGCGACTCTGCGAGGCGTAGAACTGCTGCATTTCTGGAAGAACACAGAAACCAGTGAGCCTCTGAGCTGTAGTCAGGGTCCAGGGTGGGCTGCAGCACTTGGAAGGGAACTACATGCAGCCCACAAGCTGAGGACTGAACACACAGACACGCCACCTCCCCAGGGACCCTGCCAAGAGCTTGGCTGAGGCCCTGGACTCTGCGTTTCTAAGCAGCTCCCAGGTTAGGGAACAACCACGAGCTTCATTAGCTCCACACTCTGAAAGGAAAGGCTCCAGCTCTGATGTCCTGTCTACCCAAGGGAAACTGAGGCATGGACCCCCGGGCTGCTCAGGGAGACTGTGCAGGTCAGGCTTCAAAGGGTTCCCCAGCTATACCATTGTCAAATCCCTCAATCCCTGAAAGAGTGAACTTAGTCCGTGATGCAGGAGGCACAGGGTTGAAGGTGGGTGTGAACTCTAAGGCAAGGGCAGCCAGATGACTTGGTACTGACCTCTGAAGAACTGGTTGGTGTCAAAGACCTGCACCACCTCATCGCGCTCCAGCTTGTTGGGCCTGCCCTTGGACACCACCGCGTTGCCGCTGCAGAACACACGGCCCTGGCACAGCCGCTTCACAAACACACCCTTGCGGTTGCTGTGCAGGAGCACACCGCGCTCCAGGTGCCCAAACAACTTCCGGGTCACCTGCCTCTGCCGCTCGCTGGGGATGGTGTCAGCTGTGGGGAAGCACACCTGCTCCAGGCCATCCGGCCCATACAGCTTGGGAAGGCCCGGCTGGCTCAGGGATAGACGGCAGCCCTCGGGGCAGGTGGTAGTAGCCTGGCCCACATGCTTGCCCCCATAGTAGAAGCTGATCAGCATCTGGGAGAAGGCTGTTGGGGGATGAGAACACAGGGCAGTCAGGGGCCTGAGAAGAGGGGGAGCCCCAGGCCCTCCTTTCCAAAGGTCCAGAGTCTCTTTCCCCTTCCAAGTGGTGTTCGCTTGTGACCCCAGCACCTGAGTGACAGAGAAAGGCCAACCCTGGGGCTGACTGGCCAGCCAGTCTCTCCTACATGGTAAGTAAGATCCAAGCCAGTGGGAGTCCCTGTCTCAAAAAATAAGATGGACGGTATCCAAGAGATGATACCTAAGACCGGCCTCTGGCCTACACACACACACACAAACATGCGTTCATGCACACAGACACACAAACATGCATTCATACACACACAAACATGCATTCATACACACACATCAACATGCATTCATGCACACATATGAACATGCATTCATGCATGCACACACACATGAAGATGTATTCATATTCATATGCATCTGCACACACAGGAGTACACACATGCGAACATATACACACGATCTAGGAAGACCTGAGAACTGTACCAAGTTCAGGCCATTTAGGCATTGCCTGTGTAACGTCCCATGAAGTGCCCTGTGGCTCTGCTTCCCTTGTCACCCTGGACTCAGTAGCCTTTATTCAAGATGGGAAGACACACCACCTATGAAGGTATGAACATCACAATACCATCTTCCCAACACACAGTGACCTGGGATTCCCTGGATTCGGGTGGAAAACCTCTGCAAAATCCTGCACACAGCCTGTCCTCAGGGAAGTGCTCTGTCTGGGAGCTACTCAGGGGGGAACTGTGGCGGACAGGCTACATCTCCACCATCCCTTCACTCTGACACCTCAAGAACTAGAGTGCCATTCAGAGCAGGGACGACTGCCTCACACATGCAAGCTCCTGGGTTACACCCTCAGCACCACAAGTGCAAACCAATCAATAAATAGAATTTAAAAGAAAGAGAAGAACTTCAGTTTGGCACCAACAGACCATAATAATCCCAAAGATCTAACTTGAGCCATGAGGCTGGAAATTTACCAACGCTGTATTTTGCTTTCGTTGGCTTTGGTTGGCTTCAGCCTCTGGCTTCCTGTATAAGAGGTGTTGCTGGTGTCCTCTTACAGGCAAGGGCAGCAGCGTTCCAAATAAACTTAGAGTGAAGAGTCAAGAAACATACACCACAGAGGGCCCAGCAGGCCCTGAATGACAGCCAGCGTGGAGGCGGGGCTCCAATGCTGGGAGCTAGGCAAACCCTGAGCTACTGTAGGAATAGAGAGAACAGCCCAGAGCTAAGAGCTGGAGACGCTCTGTAGCTGCTATAAACAGAGTTTTCTTTCCACCAACAGCAGCCTGATGTGTCCTCAGCTTCTCACCAGCCCAGGCCTCCCTCTGGAGCCACAGAAACTGACAGCTCCCCAAACCTATAGTGTCCTGGAGCTGTGCAGTCACCAGCTGCACCGCTGGGCGGGCCTGTATGAGTAACACACACTGTTGGGGCTAACACTGCTGAGCATTTGGAGCACTCAGACCCTTCCCTAGGGTCTATCCACTGGAGCACCCACCGCTGTCCACAGACGCTGTCATCCCCTGCTGCAGTGACATTGTGTTCTAGAGTCACCTGAGAAAAGCCAGCTGTTTGGGTTCAGGTCATCAAGCTCACATTTGGGGAAACTGAGGGCCAAATCGGCTTGGTCAGCAGTTCAGTGGTAGTACCAGTGCACCTATGCTTCGTTCCCTGCACTCCCCACCAGCCAGGTGAGGGCCCGTGGTGTCGGCATCACCAACAAACTGACACATCCCCTCTGTACCCTGGGACAACTGAGGACTGCATCCTGAGTGAATGGAGTCCCAGCATTGCATCTGCCTCTCACACTGTGCCCTGTGCCCACACTGTGCCCTGTGCCCACACTGTGCCCTGTCATCTCAGAGAGATTTCGAAACCAGAACCCCTCAACACACCCAGGAACAGCAAAATGTCTCAGAGATGTGCCTGCAGGACTGGCTCGGCAACCCCATGCTATCGCACCCTGAGCTTGAAGAAAGGACAGGTAGAAGAAGCATGGGTGCCAAGCTGCCACACCTCACAAGGGACAAGTGCAGACCCAGAGGAGCAGTTGACCGACGCTCTCCATGCTGTGATGCAAGTCTTCACCCCATCACTGAGATTCTAAGAATCCAGACACAGCCTAAGCCTGCTTTAAATGCATCCACCGAGGACACTAGCAGCTTGCCCCACATGTGATCCCAGGCCCACCACTAATATCGTAAAATCAGGATCGGCATTATCACCATTAGCATCACCAATATCTACACCATCAGCACCATCAGTGTGGAACTCCAGCACCGCTTCCTCACAGCTGTGTGACCTGAGGCAAGTGGCTTTACCCCTCAATCTGCTTTTCATCAACAAGGTAGAGATGGCAACAGCACCAGCTTTGTGGGGGCTTTTGTGTGACCACATGAGCCAGGAAACAGAACAAAATATGGTCTACAAAAAAGCCCTCTGAGACTGTGCACCACAAACCCTGGTCTGTAGGGATTCTGATGGGCGCTGAGTCAGGGGCTTTGGGCCCATCCACACACTGGATCCCTGCTGTGTGTTACTGGTCACTGCAACCATTTTGTAGATGAGGAAGGGAGGCTGAAGAGGCAAAGGTGCAGTCCCTGCCAGTCTGGCTGTTCTGTGGGGGAGCTTGGTCTTGCTCTCCACAGCAGGCTGGCTCTGGCTCACTCTGAAATGCTAAGACGTGCCAAAAAGCCTCACTGTTTAATCCGTTCATTGAATATACACAGACTGGGAAACAAACTGGCAGCCTCAGGAGAGTTGGCAGTAGGGTGGCACTGAGATATACTCGAGGGTGGATGGCAAATAAAGAGCGGTGGCTCACGCCCTAGCACTCCAGAGCCTGAGGCAAGAGGGTTGTGAGCTCATAACCATCCCGGGCTACACACTGAGACTGTCTCAGAAAAACAATTAAGTTTTAAAAGCCAGACCTCTGAATTTTTCTGATAAATAGGAAGTCCATAGAACTCTTTACCAACATAGAGGCAGTTACCGTGGGACAGTCCTCAAGGCCAAGGCTCTCTCTACAGTGTAACATTCTCCCTCATTCCCTGCCATTCCTCCTCACCCATCTCCCTCTCTGTCACCTCTGTAGTCAGAAAACCAGGAGCCCTGGCTGTGGCTTATCTATAGAGGTAGGGTGTGTGACCTGGGTTCTGGAAGTGGAGCTCCGGGCAGTGGTGGGGACTCCTTGCTTTCCTCACATCTGCTGAGACAGCTCTACAAGGCTCAAGGACACTTCCTCCTCACAGCCTAACTTTACTGCTCACTCAGTTGGTCACAGGTCTGGCCCCCAGAATGCATTGGTCAGCAGATTCCCAGAGCCACAGCCCAAGACTGACAAGGCCAAAGGCTGAGCCCATTAACCCAGGCCTCCTGAGGAGGGTGAAGGGGCCTTGAGAACAGGCTGGGAGGAAAATGCCTTCAGAAATTGAAGGAGCTAGGGTCTCTATCTACAGCCAGGTCTAGAAGGATCCCAACACGCAGGCTGGCACTAGATAGAGCATCATTTCCTTTGTATTTTTCTTACTTTCTGGGCACCCGCCTCTGCCCTCATCATGGCCCCCAGGGCATGCTTCTGCCTGAGCTCCAATGAGTCTGCCATAAAACCAGACAACACCATGGCTCCTGGGAATGTATAACGATGCCACCAGTCCCACAGCAGGCGGCAGTAAAGATGGAACACCAGGGCAGATCCCTGCTCTGGGGCCTATCAGTCTTATCACCCAGGACCTATGAAATGGGAAATAACCTATCTACATAACCTAGAGGAAGTTGGAGTTATGGGTAGAAAAGAGCCCACAAGAATATCAGCCTTAACCCTGGAACCCAAAATTGTACCGTAAATACCACTCACCACCATCAGTACCGTCACTATCAGAATCATCAGCATCACTATTATCACCATTATCAGAACTATTGGTTCCGGTTCCACCACCATCAGTACCATCAGGACCATTATCACCACCACCATCACCATCAACACCATCACTATCACCATCAGCACCATCATCATCAACATCACCACCAACATCATCGGCGCCAGTACCACCAGTCTCAGCAGCATTAGTGCCATGCTACCATCAGAAACAACCCCTGTGGGAACAGCTTTTCTCTGGAAATACCTCTTGCCTTAAGAAATGGAACTTTTGCAGTTAGTCTGGCCCTGAAACCAGGTTAATAATTTGCCTTTGAGACCATTCAAAGTTTTGTCGCCATCTGTCTCCCTACTATATTCTCTGCCCATTTAACCTGCCTTTAAGAAAACAATGTAACCAATCTTACTATGCCTTGGATTTCCCATGCAATTAGCTTTTAAAACCCAACCTAAATAGTAGTTTTAATCTTAAATTATGTACTCTCCCATGCCCATGCCAGAATAGTGTGAGTGAGTGAGTGAGTGAGTGTGTGTGTTTGTGTGTGTACATGTATGCATGCATGTGTGCATACTATGGTAATCATTTGATGAAAGCAGCCCATAGATTAAAACCAACCCTAAACAAAACAAATATCCCATAAGTGTTAGAAGCAACATGAGGATAAAAATTAGTAACATATCAGCTGGGCAGTGGTGGCACACACCTTTAATCCCAGAACTCGGAAGTCAGAGGCAGGTGAATATCTGTGAGTTCGAGGCCAGCCTGGTCTATAAGAGCTAGTTCCAGGACAGACTCGACAGCTACAGCAAAACTCTGTCTCAAAAAAAAATTAATAACATATCAGCTATTCTGGAACAGCTAGGGTCAGCAAAGTAACTTCTTCCCTTATAAAACTCTCCTCAAGATCTCTGTTTAAAAAAAAAAAAAAGAATTCCCCAGCCTTTTCACATACTGTGCTAAATAAACACAGAGCAAAGCACTTTCTTAGGGTCAGAGAAACATAAGACCCACACAACAAAGTAACACTGACCCACAGACAACAAGACAGTCAGAAACACAGGAAGAGAAGTAGAGAATTCAAAGATACAGTCTATAACATCACCATTAGCATTTGTACCAGCATCGTCTGTTTCAGCACCATCAGCATCACTGCATCATCATCACCATCAGTATCGTCTGCATCAGCAGCATCAGCATCACTGCATCATCATCATCAGTATCATCTGCATCATCACCATCAGCATCACTGCATCATCATCACCATCAGTATCATCTGAATCAGCACCATCAGCATCACTGCATCATCATCACCATCAGTATCATCTGCATCAGCACCATCAGCATCACTGCACCATCAGCACCATCCATCTGCATCACTATCAGCATCATCACTATCAGCATCACCCGTACAATGAGCGCCATCGGTATCATCACCATAACCATCAGCACCATCAGCAGCAGTACCACCATCATTATAACTCTCATTATGGAGTTAGAGGTGAAGGAGCCTACAAGAGTGATACTGGCCAACCGTATCCCTACTAGACAGTGTTAGTGACAGTGTAGCACATGGGATTCTCATAGCATTTCACACATGCTTTAAGAGGCCAGATACCTCCACTTGAGGGCAAAACAGGCTACATTCTCTTCTGCACTACTGCTTCTGAAGGCCTTCTGGACTAACTGTGGCTACCTCAGGAAGATGTTCAGCAAATCTGGGCCACTTGTCTGCTCCCAAAACCACACAGAATGAAGAGGAGGAAACAGTCCTCGAAGCCTACCCCCAGGCCACACTTGTCCATAGAACCTCATGACCCCACCCAGGTCATGTGACTGTTTTCAAACAGAGCCTTACCACGCCCACCCACCCAGAACACCCTAGTACCTGAATGATGTGCATCATAGGCAGCATACCCGGTCACCAATGGCAGGCCTGTGGGCAGAGAATAGAAAGTATAATCCTACCTGGGCTGGTTCTGTGAGCAGAGAGTGACTCAAATGTCCCTGGGGTATGGATGGGAGACTAATAATGCTGGTGTTGATGTTGATGGGCAGATCCCATTCTATGTGAGCTCTCAGGCTCACAAACACAGAAACCCACCAGGGTAAAGTGTTTCCTCGGTGCTCTGGGATCCTGTCCTTCTGCCAGAAATCCACAGGACCATGCTCCCTTCCTACCACAAGGATCTGGCCCAAATGTCACTGGACTGTATGCAACAACAGGGATTATCTCACAGGGGAGCCTGGGGTCCCAGGCAGCTTTCCCAAAGACATCTCTCAACACTGGGCCCCTTACAAGACACTAATACCCAGGGCCTGGAAACCTCATAGGCCTCCAGGGCCAGCTAAGACATCCTGGCAGCTCCTGTCTTAGCAGGAAAGAGGTAAAGGAGGAAACCAACGTGCCTGTGAGCCATAAAATTTGCTCACACACCATAGTAGGGGCCCCAGTGAATGGCCCTCTAAACATCTACAGCCTGAATGTATCCACCAGATGCTAACAAAAGGGTGAAGCCCTTATTTAACTTTCTAATTCCCCTGGCACCGCCAGAACATGTAACTGCCCATTGTGGTTCCAAGCTATTGCCCTGACTGGGCTCCCTTCTCTCCAGAAGTCCTGGGTCTCTCAGGGTCTGGGAGTGTCCTGATCATCTGAATGGAACAGTGAACCTATGTGAGCTGGGAAGGAGAAGCAGGGTGGCTGAGAGTTGGGGCCTCCCTTGAGACTTGGGGATGTTGGCAGACTCCTCCTCTCAACTTCCTGGGGGTATGGGAGGAGAGTGGCCATGCATAACCACCTATTATAGACCAAGATACTTGTGCCTTCCTAGGAGGTTACAGCTTGGCTAACTCAGTTCATGGCTGTAATCTTTTCACCTATCTGGACTTAGTAACCTTCCACAGGACATAGGGCCTAACAGTGACAAGTACCCACAACCATAACACAAAGTGCCTAATGACTGGCAGTGCCGGCCACACACACTCACCTGCATTGGGCTGCTGGACCCACCAGTCAGGAAGGACCTGGCTCCTTCCAGACTCTGGTGGGGATGGGCTCCTTTTGGTCAGACCCATGTACTCATCCACAGAAGGCTATAGGGCCGGGTGATAGAAAATAACCGTTGAGTCACAGGTCTTCCAGCACAGCCCTCCCCAAAGTCCATATTTATAAAACCCAATATCAGATGCACAAGCCACAAAATCTGTCACCTTTATCTCATGAGAGAGAACCTGACCTTCACTTTGTAATTCATAAGGCCCTAGACTACAAGCCCAGTGGCTGACAATCTAACCAAGTTTGTCAAGGCTATGAAAAAGTTCACTGATCTTTTGAGGCCAGGAGACATGGCCCAGTTCTAGGGCAACCTGTATGGTGACACTGAACAAATCCTACTGTGCACTGAGACCCTCACTCAGAGAGCCACATCCAATTACAAGAGGTCCTGAAACCTCCTTCGCTTGTGACCCTAGGGTGGCATCATATTCATCTAATTGCTTCAGTGAATTGGTTCAAAAAAAAAAAAAGACACTGAAAACAGGACGCAGGACCAAGACCACCCAGAATGTCACAACTGCCATTTGCCAAAAAGCTGGGCTGCACAAGGCAGGCGTTGTTGGCTGTCTGCACTATCCCATGGCCAAGCTGCAGGGTGCACAGCTGATGAGCCATTGCTAACAACAATCTTGGTTTTGTTTCAGTGATGTCATGGTGCTGGGGACGGAAGGCAGGACTTCGTGCACGCGAGGCAAGCGCTCTACCACTGAGCTACATCCCCAGTATCTTTTCCCTTTTGGTTTCAAGACAGGGTCTCATGGGAGTTTCCCACCTTGAAGTCATTCTGCAGCTCAGACAGGACTTAAAACTTGTCATCCTCCTGCCTCAGCCGCCTGAGTAACTGAAATGACAGGTCTGGGCCACCTGTCATCTAAAGTGCCCTCTTCCTTTATGTGAGCTGAATAGGGTTCCTTTGGCTATTAAAGCCCCACCTTGGACAGACATTTAAAATACAATAAAGATGCTAAAAAGAGACACACAAAAGGCCATCTGTTTAACTTAAAGAGACCCCATTGCACCTTCAATTACAGGCTACCGACCATGCATGCATCATCAGTGGATTTTTTAAGATCTTGGTTTCATGTGTGCTGTTAGGAACTAGACCTTAGGTTTCACGTACCACAGGTGAGTGCTGGGTCACTAGCTAGTCCCCAGTACAATTAGTGGATCCAAAGGGTCTCAGCCATTCAATTCCAATGGCCATTCAGGAATAAACTTCGTAGGTTAAAAAGCAAGCCATATAGTTGTCAAGAGGGCCAATAGGATGACCAGGAGTAATGGGGAAAAGTCATGTTCTATCTTTGAAGCTGGGTTGAGAAAAAGGCTAAGACCATATGGTGACTTTTCAAATCTGCTATTCAACATGTTTAAGTAAGCTTGAAGCTTAAGAAAGCTTTGTTGGAGGCCCACAGGAGGAGGCAGGACATGTAGGACCTGACCAGGACAGGGAAGCTAGCCTAGGGAGTTGGCCAAGGAGTCCTTCACTCTGCCTCCTCAGTTAGAATTGTCACTTTCCTGGAGAGCCTGAGGCACTCAATGCCTGCGAGGGGTAAAAGTGATGTCTGTCCCTCCCTGGAAGGTGTTTGGGAGGCCCCACTCACCTCCTTGATTAGCTCATCAATTTCAGAGCGACCACACTCCATCTCCGTGACATCGCTCATGCAGCCTGCAGGCACCACGCCCAGCTTGCCTATGAGAAAGGGGATGGACACCATGACCCAGGGCGGCCAAGCATTGCAACCTTTTATAAAATGCTGAATTAAGGAAACAGAGGTGGTAAGCGTCCTCCCTGGTTTTGACCAGCAGCTGCTAGAAGGTTTGGGAAAGACTCAACCATGCCTTCTCATGGCCTGGTCATCTGATCAGCTAGGTCAAAAGAGAGAAGTGGGTGCTGGGGGGGTTGTAAACACCAAGGCTTTTAAAGGACAAGGCTCAGACTCTGGTTTCTTCCTCCTATCTGAACCTTGCCTAGTATGTTTTATACCACACGTTCACTGCCTACATATTGAAGATAAGTTTGCTAGTCCAGGTAGCAGATGGGGAGCCAGGTAGCAGAAAATCTCTTTGTCCTCTCCAAATATACATGTGTGTGTCTGCACACCTCAGCCACATGGCAAAGTCACACCTGTACCCTGTTTCACAGCCTCCACCTGCCTCCCGGGGGCCCAAAGCTTTATCTGCTGGCATCTGAGCCCAGGTGGCTTCTCGCCCACTTTGCTCCTGTTCCCTGATCAGAAGTTTGCCTTAGAAGGTTAGCCTCCATGAGATACAGCATGACCAACAAAGCCCCGCCAGGCTCCCCACTCCCAGGGACCTGTGCAATCTCCCTACCGCTTCACCCAATGTAGGGGCTCACTCAGAAGC
>LOEQ01000003.1:386903-402585 GCA_001685075.1 Bramus lutescens
CTCCCCAGAGACTTTCTTGGCCATCAACTCTTGTTCAAGGTCAGCACTCTATGGGACTTCAGGGAGACCACTTTGTCTACTGTATCCGAACAGACCAGAGCAACACTCTGCAAAGCCAGAATTTGAACCCACACCCCCGGCTCCCTACACCCTGGGATACATCTTTGGCAAACTCCTTCTCTGGCTTGAGGTCATGAAGCTTGAAGAGAAAGGTGCACATGGCTTCACCAGAATGCTCAAAACAAAGACTTTCTGCTTTTTCAGATAAAGCCCTGAGCGTGTAAAGGGAACCATGTGAAACAGTCTGAATGTGACCTCCGTTCTTTCCTTTTAATAGAAATTTTGTTTTGCATTTTTTGCACGATTCTGGCCATTTAAAATGCAATGGATTGCTCTCCCTGTTAAATGTCTCTATTTTTCTTCTGTGATTTTTTAATAGCTAATTTTCCTGACCTGTCTAAAGCTTATGATTGTAAGCAAAGACCAAAAATTCAAAGCAGGGGCTCAGTCAATACAATGCTTGCCATGCAAACACGTTTAAAACCCCAACGCCCACAGAAAAAGCTGGGTATGTGTGTCTGTGATCACAGCACTGTGGGCATGATAACAGAAGGATCCCTAGGGCTCGCCGGCAGCCAATCTAGCCTAATTTGTAAGCTCCAGGTTCAGTGAGAGACTTTGTCTAAAGAACTGAGGTATAAGGTGATAGACAAAGACACCTAACCTGGACCCCTGGCTTCCAAAGGCACACACACCAGGGCACATGCACATCCATGACTCCAGGGAACTCTGAGGTTCAAGGCCGGCGCTCTCTGAACTGTTGATGCCAGATTCTGTATCTCTGCTTGGCAAGAAGCTGGAAGAACATTCCTACCACACTGAGCCTGAGTGGCCACTTCCTCTCTGACATAGTTGCAACCCACTTTCAGAAATATTTTTTAAGTAGATGGTTTCCAACTCTGGCCTTTATTGTAAACTGCATTGTGGGCCACTTACTGGCTTGTGGACTGTTGTGAATTCAAAGGCAGAAAAGAACAACTGGCAGACTGTAACAGTGATGTCAGGATTGTTTGTGATTACTGGAAGGTTCTGCCTCTTTGCCGCTGATGCTCAGAGTGGTCCCTACAGTGAGGACCACCCAACACCCTGTCTAAAGCATTTTCCAGCAGTACCTCCCCCTGGAGATAGCCATCCAGAACATCTGCCATAGAAGTAAAGACCCCTCTCTAAACCACTGAGTGAGCCCATACTCCAACAGCGCCTGAGGAGGCACAGAGGCCACAGCAGCGCTGTAGTCAGTGGGTCCATGGAGGCCACAGCAGCACTGTAGTCAGTGGGTCCATGATGGAACTGTCCTGCCTCAACAGCGCCGCCCTGTTTATTCCTTCATTCAGGGCTCACGCTTCCTCTGCGAGGAAGGCCTAGAGGCTGCTACTATCAAATCAGACTCCACAGTCAGGAAGCATCCTGACACATCACTTGGTGCCTGAGCCTTACTTCATCTGGCCAAAGATCAGCTCTACGGGACTGTCTTGGCTGCCTGGTCTCCCGGGGTCACCCAGAGCTGAAGCTCCAGAGTGGGTCGTGCTGGGACTCACTGCTTGGAGTTTTTCTCAGCTGACGTGCTGTATTGCACTTTAAAAAGCAACGCCGGGAATGTACCTCAGCTGATAAGAGTGCTTTGCTGTGAGTGCATGAAGCCTTGGGCTCAATCCTCAGCACCACATAAACCAGGTATGGTGGCTCACACAAGCAATCCAAACATTCAGGAGGATCCAGAGTTCAAGATCATCCTCAGCTACATAGCAAGCTTGAGATCAGCCTGAACTATGTAAGTCCCAGACTCGAAACAAAATAAAAAATTAACTCCTATTTCTTCCCTCAAGGCCCTCTGTGTATTGGGTGGTGTGGTTGCTAGACCTATGACCAGTATGGCCCAGGGAATCTCAGCCCTTGCCTGACTGATGTAAGCTCAGAGTCTTTTTCATTCTCCATCTGTGGTCTACACAGGAAGCAGGCCCCAAGACACTGCCTGCAGATAGCACTGGACTCTCTGGGATAATCCCTTTCCCTCCACCCAAAAAAGCAAGCATAGACCTTTTCCTTCACAGCCACATTGTTTTAAAGGTTTTAATTGTCTGAGAATAGCAGGTTTCCTACTTCACCAAAAAATCCCTAACATGGCTCTATCTGCCCAAAGACCAAAGTCTCAACACAGGGTCCCTTCAACAGGCAAGATGAGTGTGGCTGATGATGCAGAGACACTCCACCCCATACAGAACAGCTCAGAAAAGCCTCTCTTTGCTCTGTGTCTCCTGGACTGTCCCCCCTCCACACCCCCACTCGCCTCCCCATTTGGTGGGCACCCGTTTGTCTCCCGCCATTCCTGCTGAGATTGTTGTCTCATTTCAGATTGCCACACAGAGCGGCTGCGTAACCAACGGAAACATTGGGAATCTTGCATATTCTTCTCAATGCTGTTGAAACGGCTTGTTGGCCATGAAGAGCGTTGCATAAGATGCATAAATCTGGGGCTTTATTTCAGGACTCCTGGTTTGCCGAAACAGGAAACTGGCTGAAGAGAGACTTACTGTCTCCTGCAACAAGTGAGACCCCTCGTCCAGCACTCTGCCTTTTCTCTGGAAGAATCATGATGGCTGCCCTGCCAAGACCCTGCACCTCAGGTTAAGCGTCAATGCTCGTCGTCACCAGCTCAGTTCAGGGTTCTCATTGGAAAGGGGAGATTGTGCCCCAGAGTGCAGCATTCAAGGCAGTTTGGGAGTCGCAGTGCTCTGCAGGCTGGGCTTCCCCCCCCCCATCATAGTCTTGGGTCAGTTCTGGTCTTCAGCAGTTCAATTTGCCTTCCTCCCACCCCCAGCTCCCCTGAACACACAGAACTAAAGGCAGTGGTTTCCAGCCTGGGCTCTGGGTCAGGCCACCAAGGCTGCAGCTGTTCACAAAGTAGAAGTCTGGGCTGACCACGACCTGTAGCCCTGAAACTCCCAGAGTGAAATGCAATGCCTAGGGCCTTAGAAGCACCCGCTTTGACTGTGACAACCCACAGGGGGTCCTGACCCAGCCTGCCTGCAGAGCTGGGCTGAGCTGATCCTTAGGGAGAAACCACCTTACTTCTCAGTACAATAAAGGGTTAAGACCTTGAACCATCTGATCCCAAACGCTGGCTATATCACACAGGGGCTATGAGACCTGGAGAAGCCACATCTCCTCACAGCGCCACTGCAGAATGCCAGCAGGAATATCACCCACCACACAGGATGAGATGAGGAAAAGAAAAGACTAATTCAAGCTGGCTTTCACCCCAGCTGTCTGACCTGCTCTCAGTGGCAGCACTGACTCCTCTCAGAAGGGGAAACAAGCTCAGGACGCCTGCCCCTCAAACCCTGACCCAGAAGCAATGATGGAAGCCTGTCACCCTTTCCGCTGGCCCTGTTATGCCAAGCAGGAGTCTCGCTTTGAGAGAGTAAAGACCGAAGCCTTCCATAGTACATCAAGAGGAGCCTGGCAGTACGTCAAGGCATAGGGGTGCAGAATGGGTGGGAAAAGCACATTTGGCTTCATGGGGGAACACGCTAGAGCCAAGCACTCTTCCGTGTTTCCCTTCAAAAACTGGGCTAATTGTTTAGTCGTCAGGACACTCTAGAGTCGGGGAGAAATCTGAAACCCCCGCGTGGGGATGCAGGTGCCTTTTACCTTGAAGATGGAAGCATCCACTTCCTGATTGTAATCCTGCTTGCCGGCATGCTTCCAAGGGATACGGAACATAGTCTTCTCGTCGCTTTCCCATATCAGCCCCGGGTACAGACTGCTGTCAATCTGTTCAATCAGCCACTGCCGGAGCCGACGCCCGCCATTCCGGTCACACATCCTTGGAAAGAAACAAATCTCTTACTATAATAAATGTGCCTTTCATGAGTCACAGTGAACCCAGAACGGACAGGAAGATCAGAGATCCACACAAAGGTGCTGGCTTGGGAGAAATCTGGGCCAGTGCCAAGAGAAAACAGTGGCGCCCCATGACCCTAAACCCAAACAAAAACTGAAAGCCCGAGGGACCCAGAGCTCCCTGTCCAAAGATGTGCCCCACCCATGGCTCTGGCTGTGTGTCCCAGCTCTCCCTGATCTCTTCTGTCGGAAAGACAATGAGGGCACCTGCAAAGAAGAAGCCGCTCTTAGACGATGCTGTACTTTGCTACGAGCTGCCCACCGCTCTGAGAACGAGCCTAACTACTGATACCCAGGGGCTGTTGTCCCTGGTAGACTTTAACGCCAGCACCTCGTGTGAAAGGGGGTACCCTCAAGAGTACCTCTTACAGGTTGTCCTTTCCTCGCTGGCGTGGTAACAGGAATGTAGAACAGTATAGGGTCTTATTCCCACTGGGAATGAGTCAGAGCTGAAGTCATGTTCCAGCTAGGTGACCTTAAAGCCATTTAACCTTGCTGGGGATTCAGTCTGGGTGATGTGTGTAAAGTACCTGCATCAGGGCCTGTGCCCTAGGGGACTCCTCCAGTAACACAGGGACTCTTATAATCAACCCTAGACAAGAGCAAGGCATGGTACAAAGCCAACTTAGGGGCTCTGTTTCCAGGCCTTACCAACCCCAGACACCTGACGGCATCCTTGGACATTCTCGCCAGCACTATCACGTAAACATTCCTGGGGAAAGAGAGCATTTGCACCCAGAGTCTTGCAGCCTGCATTTACTAGAACAGCCTGGAAATCCCCAAGGCAGCTGGACAGATGCCCACTCCAAAAAACTAGAACACAGCATTTCTAGCCTTCCAATTAAAATGTGACCTCTTCGGGCAGGAAAGAAAGAAGTCATCAGCAGTGAGGAGACATGATATCTCCAAGGACATGATTACGTCCAGAGCCAGCATGTCTCACAAAGCAAAATGGCAGTCAGGAGTGTTGGGAAGAGCTGTATAGGTCAGAAACTCCAGGCCACTGTAGGTGGCAGTGGGGGCAGGAAAGCAGGCAGAGTCCTGAGAAGATGGAGGTGAGCTCTCTTCAGGGCTAGCTTTGCTTTTCCGCCCAACAGCTCCAGTGGCCACCTGTGGGCTTTAGAAGTGGGTGAAGCAGAGTTGGACACTAGTTCTGTTTTTGTTTTTATTTTTGAAACAGGGTCTCATATCCCAAGCCGATCTCCAACTCCCTGGGTAGCTGAAGATGGCCTTGAACTCCTGATCCTTCTGCCTCCACTCCCCACTTCATATGGACTAAACCCAGAGTTTGTGCGTGCTAGGCAAGAGCTCTTGCCACCTGAGCCACAGCTCAAGAAAAAAAAAAACTGCACTTTGTCTGGGAAATCCTGAACTCAGACAGCAAGGGCTCTTCTCCTTGGGAAGCCATTTGATTCTCAGCCTGAGGACCTTCACCAGAAAAGCAGGGAAGAGGGGATATGTCAAGAAAGCCAGAATTCTAAAACCACTGTGTTTACAAATGACAGACCAGAAAGGAATATCTGAGTAGAGAAATAAAATGCCACCAGATACCCTCCAAAAGCAAGTAGGGCGCTAGCTCCCACAGCTTGCTCTAGGGAAAACAGAGGAGACTCTCCTGACTTGATAGCATCTTATGAGGTCTGCAAGGATGAATGTGGGTGGGAGCAGAGTGGGGGGGGGCTCAGGATACAGCAGAGGAACTAGTCTCTAAGGATATGTCAATCAGAAGCCATCTCAACTTCTCCCCGGAGATGGATTTGTAAACCACAGGCCCTGGCACCTGAGCCCTGAAATCTAAGGAGAATTCACTGGCAGTGCTAGACCTCTTTCCAGAGTTAAAAAAAAAAAGCCCAGCACTTTTTTATCAGGGCTCCTCCGATGACCAACACTCCAGAACCGTGAAGGACAGCTGCCATAGAGGGTGACAGAGAAAAGAATGGGGTCACTGGAAGGAAAGGTGAATCATAGATCGTGAAAGTTGGGAGGTTAAAATCCTCTAACCCAGCTTCCCCTTCACTCAAAAGAGGAGAAACTTGGAGGGACAGCTGTCCCCTGGGCACAGCACAAACCATCAGCACTGTCCCCAGCTCCGAGAAGTGATTTTATTCATTCTACAGATGGAAGCTTCAGCTGGGATCGGAATCTCAGCACAGACAACCCTTTTAATTTCCTCTACAGTCACCTCTGAGGTCCTAAGCAGGCAGAGCCTGACTCCCTTATAACTATGGACAATAATAACTTACAAACACACTCACATGATTGTAGCTTCCTCTTCTTGATGTTAAGGGAGCATTCCCTCTCTTGGCCCAGTCCTGTCTACAGTTAACCCACAGCCAGAGCTCTAAGTCCTGGCCAGGCTTCTCACACAGCAACTGAGGCAGAGGTTCGCCCCACACAGATGTCAGCATCTGCACNATATGTAACAGGGCTCACCCCACACCATCTCCTTCCTTCAAGCCCTGGGCACCACTCTGGCTACTACGAAGCGGAAATATCCATCACGGCCATTTCTCTTGCGTGTGCCCCAAGCTTCCTCTAGCCACTGAATTACTCCCAGATCTTCATGAAGGAGCCTTGCCATAGCTTAAAAGAACAACCTAGAACTATCATGTGACTGTTCTTAACTTCAACTTTAAAAGAAAAAAGTGGGGGCCATTGGTGGTTCAGCCTGAAATCCTCTCAGGAAGATACCGCAGGAGGATCTCCAGATTTCCCAAACAAACCTGGGCTACAGAGTGAAACCCTGTCTCGAAACAAATAAAAACAATTAAAAAAGCAAGCTAGGGGAGACAATTTTAAAATTGTAGAATATTATGGCTAGTTTCTATTAGTTTCTACCCCCTGAGCCCCGTCCCAGCTGTGGCTATGAAACCCTCCTCACCAGAAACAGTCTTCCCTACAGCCTGGGGCCAAGCTCACAGCAAACCAGTCCTGGTAGCTGCGACCCACACGGAACAGAACTTTCCTGCCAGGGTCAGCTGGGCTAAGGCGCAGTCAGTCCTGCACCACTGGGCAATCAGCCACCAGTCAGAATCAATGCCTGTCGACCCCACACTCTTGCTTTGGATAGTTCACTCTTGGTAATCGGGCTGGCTGCCGCGCGGAGATTGGCGGGTCTTACATTACAGGGGGTCACTGTTTCTCTTCATCGTGAAGTTGCCCATCAGGCAAATTTTAAGGGGAAAGGCTGGGGGAGAGGGTGGCTGTTGTGGTGATTGCTGTTTTAAGAAGCCGTCAGTCTTCGGGAACAGGCACCTGCTAACGTGCTGTACACTTCGTCTGGGAACGAGTGAGAGAGGCANCGGGTACCGCCCAATCAGAGCGGCCCGCTAGGTCCGCGTTCTCTGAAGCACTGGCCTTTCCGAGAAATCACTTCTGCGAGTCCTGGCGCCCCATTGAGCCCTTTTTCTCCCTTTACCCCTGGAGCGGCGCGGGAGGGGGCTTCCCCAAGGAAGGGTTGGGGGACTGGGGCGTCCTCCCAAGGACAAGGTGCGCACAGTTCATTCTTGGGGTGTGGCTAAGGTTCCAGGGCGCCCCTGTCTCAAGCACGTGTCCGGGGGCTGCCCTGGGTGTCACCTGCCCGGAATGGGGTTGCAGAGCAAAGGCCTGTTCCAGAGCTGCGTGGTGGACGACAGCTAACTTCCACCGGCCCTAGTGGAAGGAGGACGACCACCTGAAACTGCCCTCGGGGCCCGGAAAACCAGGCGTGTTCGCATGCGTTGAGGCTGGGATGCCACCCTGGAAGGCTCCGCAAACATTCTTTGCCTTGTGCCCCCAGTCGTGTCAGGAACCGGGCAGGAGCCTGAATAGGAAGTGAGGGCGAGGAACCTTAAGTGAGGTAACCGACTTTTATTGCCTACTGCCAATCACTCACCTGTGGCCACGTTTGCTGGACTCATTCTGGCTTTTCAAAGACAGGGGAATGTTGGAACCAGGACAAGGACTTTTAATTGGCCCCCAGATACAAGAAATACACGGCTAAGTTTCAAATAAATACAAAATCAAATAAGAATTTTCCAGTCTTCTAATTCTAATTTATCCTGATGAGCCTTTTGGTACACCTGAAGGGCATTTGTGAGATAAAGATTGTCAGTTGTTAACTCACTGATCAATAGTCAAGAGCTAAGTGGAGTTCCCTGGGGCCAAAAAATTTCAAATGAAAACTACTTTTCAAAGCTGCAGCTCGAGTAGTGTGGAAGTGTTTTAACGTGTTTTCTGTGGAGAAGTCAGAATTCAGAAATCAGAGACGCTCGCTCGGCAAATTTCCACAACAGTCCCCCATATGAATTTTTACCCCCTTCTTTTCCCAAATATGCCCCTTATGAATTGATGCTCATTTTCCCACCTACAAATGTTGTCAGAGGCACAAAACTCAAATGTCCAGCCAGCAGGCCTGCTTTTTAGCTAAAGGTAGAGAGCGCTAAGGGAAACCAGCTCCAGCATGTGGTCCTGGCAGCAGGTGTCACTGTGCACACTGCAGGACACCAGTCTAGCCTGCCTGACAGCTGTCCCCTGTCAACTGTCCTGAGGCCACGTGGGCTTCAGGAGCAGCTGCCTAGTCTATGCTTGCTAAATGTTTTCGCAGAAGTCCGAAACATATTCCCTGACAGTGGAGGTTTCCTCTCAGACCTAAGAGAACCCAAGCCTGCAATGGGCACTGACTTGTGCTTGGACATTGTCAGGGTCTTTGCAGGTGGAACCATGAAAGTGGTGTCTCAAGAGAGCCATGTGTAAATGTCCTACATGTCAGAGGTTGCCACTCAAGAGGACTGTGGGTTCCTACCTCTCACAGCCTCCTGGGAGACAGAGGGACCTTGGAAGACAGGCTTAGGCATATCTCTCTAATGCTGGGGCTAGGTCACACCACCACAGAGGAGCTTGCCGGGCTTACCTCAGGAAAATAGCCCCCAAAATGTCCTGAGAGAGGCCATCACCACCTCCCAGCTCCTCAAGGGAGGCAGCTGAACATGTTTTCTAGATCCACAGGGCACACCCTCCCAGTAAGACCTAGTCACCACTGCACACAGGGTACCGGACCTCTTCTGAGGGCCTCTGGCATGAATATTCTCACCAAATCTGTCTCTCTCTGTCTCTCTCTCTCTCTCTCTCTCTGCGTGTCTCTCTCTGTCTCTCTCTCTTTCTCAAACACTCACACATATGTCTTCTTGTCACCTAAAAGAGTGTCTCCTCCCTACTCACCGTCTGTGGCCACTGGACCAAAAACAGGCATTCCCCACCCATAGGTGTCAAAGGGCTATGATCAGGGTGTCAGTAGGGCCTTCTGAGGACTCCGGGAAGAATATTTGCCTGGAGGGCCCATCTCCCAGAGGAATTCTTGACTTCTGGCCTTATTCATCTCCAAAGCAAGCAATAAGCAGACAAGTCCTTCTCATGTCTGATCATGTCCCTGGCTCTTCTCTGCAACCTCTCTGTTCCACTAAGAGCTTTGTGACTGTATTAGGCTCAGCTGGATGATCCAGGGTCATAGCCCTAAAGTCAGCTGAGCATCAGCCCTTGGCACCATTCCCAGTTCTGTGGATTTTGACTTGGGCATCCTTGAGGGACCATCGTTCTGCCCACCACCCCATCCTCAAGACCCAGCTTCAGGCCTTTTTCCTATGCCAGCCTTCATAGACCTTATAATTAAAAAAAAACCCAGATTCCAGTGACACTGACATCTTTAACAAAGCACATTGCACATCTTTTGTTTATTTTAAATTTGCGTCCATATTGGGGGGAGGCGTTAAGGAGTGTGTGCATACACACTTATGAGTACAGGTGTCAACAGAGGCCAGAAGAGGAGAGCAGATCCCCAGGAGCTGGGGATACTAACAGTTGTGAACTGGTAGGCATGGGTGCTGGGAACCCCAGCAGACTTTAGGTGGTGGAGCGGGCAGATGAGAAAAATTTTGAAAGAATGTACTTTACTGGGGCTCACACACCATAAATAAAAACTAAAAACAATAAAATATGAGCTGGCATTCAGAGTGTGGGAGGAGGCAAAGCTGGAGAGGCAGTGTGTGATCTAGAAAGAGCATCTAAGCCAGAGGTGGTAGGGCATGCCTGGCATCCCAGCACTCGGGAAGCTGGGGCAAGAGGACCAGAGTTCATGTTCAGCCTGCGCTACACCCTGAGCATCTGTCTCAAAAAGAAAAAGAAAGGGCTTCTACTCAGAACATTTTTTAAAATTCCTGTGAGTCAATAAGAAAAAGGCAAACTGAGCGTGGTAACAGCTCTGTGGCAGATCCCTTGCTTGACCTGAGCCCTGGGTTCCAGAGCCAGCACCCTGAGAAAACAACTCCCCGTTTTAATCAGTGCCGATTCCTCCACTTCCCGAGGAGAATCCTGTGCTCTGGTGAGTTCCCAGAGGCCAGTTCATCTCTGTCTGAACAACCCCTCCTTGGCGCACACTTGGCTTAGCAGTACCTGGACTGTGGCAGTATTAATCACCCTGGCCTTGGTTGCAGAAGAGTCCATGGCCATTGTTTCTGTCTCCTACTGCAGTTGCTGTGTATCCACGGTTCAGCCCTTCCAGCCCAGGCAAGTGTTCAGGATTTTTTTTTCTCTCCGAGATTATTTATTTGCATAAAGCTGACCGACTCTGGGGTCATTAATGGCCTCAAAATCTCTTCCTGAGGAGAGAGACACAAACAAATGCCAATTTTGAGCTGACCCCTCTTACGAGAATATCAGCAGTAAGTCGGCTTAATTTACTAAGCCCAGAATGCATAGGCTTTTCTCCAGCAAGCAAGCAGCGAGAAAGAGAGAGAGTGGAGGAGGGGCAAATAAGGAAAAGAGAGAGAAAGAAGTGAGGGAGAAAGGGGAAGAAGGGAGAGAAGGAAAGAGGAAGGGAGGAAGAAAAATAAAAGGTTAAACATCTGAAACACCTAGAAACCTGGCGAAAATGGCAAAATCACACTCAGGAACATAGATTAAAGCTGGCAATAAGGTGATGCTGCCCACTCCCCAGAACAACGAGATCATAAAGCCACAGCTCAGATGCTGGGGAAGATGTACAGTGATGGAACTGTCATTCCTGGCAACAACTTTGGCAGGTAAGATAGAGCCTCCTCTAAGCCAGGAAAGCCAGCTGCTAGACACGTGCCAGAGAAGTAAGGGTACAGAGCCCACAGAGAGGGAGTCCAGCTGCATTTACACGCCCCAAACTTCAGACCTGAGGGCCAGGGCCATAGCTCTGTTGGTAAATTCCTTACCTAGCCACAAAGCCCTGGATTTGGTCCCCAGCTGTATAAGCCAGGCATGCTGGCACGTCCTTAAAATCCTAGAACTCGGGAGACAGAGGCAGGAAGATCAGAAGTTCAAGGTCACACTCAGCTGCATTAGTAAGTTCAAGGTCAAACTTATGTATAAGACCTTGTTAAAAAAAAAAAGTCTTCAGGGGGAAAAGAATCACAAGTTTTTCAGATCAGAGTCAGGACAAACGCTGTGGTGGTTTGAATAAGAATGGCCCCCAGAGGCCCATATATTTGAGTGTTCAGTCACCAGGGAGCAGCTATTTGAAAGGAGGAGAAGGATTAGGAGGTACAGCCTTGTTGGAGCAAGTGTGTCACAGGAGGTGGATTTGAGGTTTCAAAAGCCCATCCCAGGCCCAGAGTCAGTCTCTCTCTCTCCTCTCCTCTCCTCTCCTCTCCTCCTCTTCCCTCCCCTCTCTTTCCCCTACCCCTCCCTCCCTTCCCCCCCTCTGCCTACAGATCAGGATGTAGCTCTCAGTCACTGCTCCAGCACCTACCTTTATCACCATGTTCCCTGCCAATGCTGATAAGGACTAAACCTCTGAAACTGTAACCAAGCCCCAATTAAATGTTGTCTGTTTTAAGAGTTGCCTTGGTCACAGTGCCTCTTCACAGCCATAGAACCGTGACTCAGACAAACACCAAACCTCAACAACCCACTTGGCTCAGCCCTTGGATAAGACACTGCAGTAAACAGAACAGACTACTCAGCATTCACAGACACTGCACAGAGCGGGGGCATTCTGCATATCCTCCTGAGTGGTGTGGACGCAGGAGTGGACATGCACAGCAAAGCCATCCTGTTGTGCGCTCAAGTTGACAGGACCCACATACACAAAGGTCCACTGCTTAAAGGTGCCAGTCAGCCAGGGCAGAATGTTCCCAGGAGAGGAATGGAGATGTGCGTCCCAAGCTGCAGGTGCAGAGCTTCGGGTGACTCACCTGGGAAAGGCAAAGAGAACATCAAAGTTTATAGTTAATCCCAAAAGATAAGGAAGGATTAATTCATTCTTTTGCTGAGCTCGGAGCACAAGACCCCAGCTTATCAGGGTGCTCAATGCCTTATGCATGCATTTGTGTGTGCATGTGTATGTGTTTGTGTCTGTGCATATATGTGTGTGTGTGTGTACCCATGCACAGATGGATTTATTTTTCCATGCAAGAAGTACCTACCAATAAGAACTCGGGATTGCTTCAAGCTGGCTAATTGGGACTTAGCAATGGCCCTAGAAGAAGGTATTCAGAACTGGGGCAAAACTTACTTGTGCTGCAAGGGAAGACCTTTGCCCTGCTTTCTTAGCCCCAGTTTTCTTTTACTGGATCCATCTGTTCTATTTGCCCAAGGTGGACTTGGATGATAATTGACTAGTCGATAACATTGCCCCATCTATTTCTTTACTCTAGAGAGGAAACAAATCAACCCTGAGACCCACCTGTGTTTAGCTGTAAGTCAAAACTCACAACTGTTGAGGGCACATTGGTTCACTTATGAGATTCTTATTACATGCCCAAAGTGTGCTAGATATCATGTTCAGGGCATGCCTGCAGAAAAAAAAAAAGCGTCAAAGCAGATGAAGAGTTAAGATAAAGGGAGAAACCCAACAGCGGTGGTGCACGTCTTTTATCCCAGTACTCCTGAGGCAGAGGCAGGCAGATCTCTGTGAGTTTGAGGTCAGCCTGATCTACATAGCCAGCCTGGTCCAGGACACCCAGGGCTGTTACACAGAGAAACACTGCAAAGGTGGGGAGGGGTCACTTGTATTTATTATCAATGGAAAGGTCTAGAACAGTCCAGTAAAGAGCAGGTCTCCCAAGTAAAGGGATTGTAAGCATAGATGAGAATATTAGGATATTAGGAACCATTGCCTAGAAATAGCAATTTACTGAAAATACAGATTTTTGCTGGGTATGGTGTTGCACACCTGTGCACTTGGGGGGTGGATGTAGAAGACTCTAAGTTCAAGGTCATCCTCAAGTACTTAGTGCATTAGAGACCAGCCCAGGCTACAAGAGCCCCTGTCTCCAAAAGAATGCCCTTCTTTAAAGAGTCAGAGGCAACTTTAGTGTCCCTGTGACCGCTGGCGGAAAGGGTGGTGACTCAGCCCATCACCTTCAAGTCAACTTCACTGTTGCCTGGTGGGTCTTCAGTGAGCTTCAATGAGGACAGTACAGCCACCCTGAGTGGCAGTTTCTCCTGTGTCCCTTCCATGATGCTCTCTGTATTTACAGGGCTGGCAGCAATGCTGCAGGGGACTTCCCACCAAAGACTCCTGCAAAGAAGGCTCACAAGGCATAGCTGACATCCAGGTTCTGAGGTTGTGAGGGACCCACGGGCTCTCAGCACTCTAGAACTCAGTGCAGATGAAAGGGAACCGCTGTGCTGAGCAGCCTTGAATGCTAATAGCAGTTTAATAACTAAATAGTTTAAAAACTAAATTCTGAGATTCCCTCCCCCCCCCACCTTGCAAAACACTTGCTTAGGCAAGTTTTTGTTATCCCCACTTCATAGATGGAAAAACTGAGGTTTAGCAGGCTCGGGCCTCTTGCCTTCAAATCCCAAGCTCTCCACTCCTCCACCATGTCCCGCTCAGGGGACGCAGGTGCAGCCCTGAGTACAGGGGTGTGATTCACACCTCTGTTTCCTCTTCTATGAAGTGAAAGCTTTGAGCTCAGTCAGGTCTAATGGCCTCAGCCAGTTCAGGCTTGGTGACACATACCTATTGTCACAGCACGCGAGAGTGAGGGGCAGGAAAATTGCAAGTTTGAGGCTCCATCTCATAGCCACAAAAGAATGACGGCAATTTTGTCAAGCCTATGGTTTTATGTAAACATCTACAAACTGAAAAGGGGCCAACCAGATACCAGGCGAGGAGAGGCTGGGTACAAGACATGCATGGCTGACGAGGACAAGCAAGTCATTTCCTTCCTGGCAGCCTTCTTGCTCTCTGCTCCTCACTCTTACCCCTGTGACCCGCTCATGCAAATAAACACATGGTCACTTGGGAGCCAAGCTTGAGACATGTTCAAAGGACACCTGCTTGGCCTCTGCTCAGGGACTGCTCAGAAGTCGGGCTCGAGGCAGGTGTGAGCAGGTCCACCTGCGGTGAAGCTCCTTCACTCTGCTTGACGGCCACTCTGGGGTTTCTCTTGGAGCTCAAGGGTTAAGAACGATCCCTTCATGGGACAGCTCCAGGGACTCCTGTTTGGATGTAGGCAGACAGAAGCCTGGTGTTTCAAGGAAATGTGAACACGGGAGGGGGGCATGCATGCTGCTCCTCAGGGCTAGCCTGCCCTTCGCTGGCTAGAACGGGCCAGTGGCTCCTCCAAGCTCTGGAGCTCAGATTCCTTTTTCCCCTGGAGTTCCTTCTTGGCTCCATGACCTTACCATTGAGTGGACTCTGTTATTAGCTATTTCAACATAGAAATTTCCACAAACATCTCACACAGCTGTTAATTGCTCACTGCACACCTGTCAGGAGCAAGGTCCTTTCTGCTTCCCTGCAGCGGCACGCCAGCCACCTTCCAGGACCTTGAACCTGCTGGGCAGAGTGGCCACGTACCTGTAATCCCAGTATTACAGAGACTAAGGCAGGAGAACTGCCTCAAGCTCATAGTCAGCCTGGGCTACAGTGAGAGACGTTGTCTAAAGAAAAAAAGAAAAGGGAAAAAAAGCCTACATTATAGAAAGCAAAGTGGGACTCTCATTTCACAAGTCAAGGGGTAAAGATGATTGACAGCTAGCCTGAAGACTTGTGTTTGAACCTCCATGATGGGAGGAGAAAACCTACTTCAATAAGGAAAAAGAAACTTGAGACCATATTTGAATTAGTCCAGATCAAAAAAAATGCTGGTGGTGGGACTTTTTTGTATTTAAAAAGTATGATTTCTTTTCTATATAATTATGTGTCTGTGTGTGTGAGTGCAGTGCCCAGAGAGGCCATCAGAGGGCAGCAGACCCCTCTGGAGCTGGAGTTATTGGCAGTTGCAAGAGCCACAGTGTGGGTGCTAGGAACTAAGCCTGAGTACTCTGAAATAGCCACAAGCACTCTTGACTGCTAAACCATCTCTCCTGCCTAAAATATGAATTTTTAAGAATGAAAATTATGCACCATCATTTATAAATACAGACTTCGAAATCTGTAACAAAATATCAGAAAGATCTAGTTGGACACTCCAGCTTCTCTAGAGTGACTGAGCTGAGGCTGCACTGAAGGTGCAGGACATTTGTCTCCTGTGACGATGACACAGTGTGGTAAGTTAAGGCAAAACAAACAAAACATGGTGTGCTGGGCCAAGTGCTTACAATGGTTAAAGTCATCTAACAAAACCCTACAGAGACACCAGGGATGGTGACACACTCTGCCATCCCTGCACTTAGGAGGCTGAGACAGGAGGATCATGGGTTTGAGGTCAGCCTGGGCTATATATTCTGACCCTGCCGTGTGTGTGTGTGTGTGTGTGTGTGT